>QANU01018855.1:215835-318566 GCA_003254905.1 Nissolia schottii
GAGGTCGCAAGGTTCGACAATTTGCCTGCTCTAATGGACAAGGCTATGGCCATCGAGTGGCGCAATCAAGCATGGAAGGAGTCAGGCCTGAATCCAAGCAGTCGGAGATGGGACCCAGGAGCCAGACACAGCGGCGTTGGCGGAGGTCCCCCCGAGGGGTCGCTCTATTCCAAACCCGCCGCACCCACAAGGCCACCAGATAACAGGGGAGGAACGCGCATGGAATCAGGACTCCAGAACAGCCAGAGATCCACCGAGTCCACGGCCGGACACAGACCTATTCCGATGATGGGAGGGAATTCGGCAACCTCAGGGAACTCCAGGCCCGTGAATACACGCAGGCTGTCTAATGAGGAATGGGCTGAAAGACAGAGAAAAGGTCTCTGTTTCCGATGTGGGGAAAAATGGGGGCAAGACCACCGCTGTCCCATGAAGCACTATCAGATCCTACTCGTAGAAGATGAAAGGGAGGAAGAAACAGAGGAAGACGACGCAACCCAGCCAGAAGCACCCATAGGACCCGAGGATCGAGCTGAGCTACAGCTGTCTTCTTACAGTTACTGGGGATTGACTTCCCACAAGACGTTCAAGCTGCTAGGGACCATCCATGGTCACGAGGTGGTGGTGTTAATTGATCCTGGCGCCTCAGCTAATTTCCTAGCTACCGAGGTGGTCCAGAGGCTATCTCTACCGGTCAAGAAAATCAGGGAATTCCAGGTTGAAGTGGGAAATGGGGCGATAGAACGAGGACAAGAAGGCTGTGAAGCTGTCCCACTCAATATCCAAGGTGTACAGCTATTCCAGGACTTTTTTGTCATGAAGTTAGGCTGCTCCGAGGTAGTATTGGGAGCAAGATGGCTGGCTAGTCTAGGCAGGTTTGTGGGGAATTATAAGGAGTTAACACTAAGCTGGGAGCAAGGAGGAGAACAGAAATTCCTGCAGGGGGACCCCTCCCTAAGCCGTAGCAGGGCCACTTGGAAGAATACCTTACACGCCCTCAAGAAACAAGGCGAAGGCTATGTTCTCACACCCATAGACCTGACCTCCGAAGACACCGAGCAGGAAGAGCTCTCAACAGATACAGAGGAATTCCTCCAGGAGTTCCACGATTTGTTCCAAACACCAGAGGGACTACCTCCATCACGACCCAACGATCACTCCATCCTCCTCAAGGAAGGAGCCATCATACCACGCATCAGGCCATACAGGTATCCACACTACCAAAAGTCTGAAATTGAAAAAATTGTTAATGAGATGCTGCAGGCAGGTATAATCAGACCAAGCACCAGCCCCTTTGCCAGCCCGGTCATCCTGGTTAAAAAGAAGGACGGAAGTTGGAGATTCTGCGTGGATTACAGGGCTCTGAATCGAGAAACCGTGGCTGACCGGTTTCCCATACCAGTAATTGACGAGCTGTTGGATGAAGTGGGAGAGGCAGCCGTGTTCAGCAAACTGGACCTTAAATCCGGCTACCACCAGATTCGAATGAAGGAAGCTGACATCCACAAGACCGCCTTCCGCACACATGAAGGGCACTACGAATTCCTAGTGATGCCCTTCGGCCTCACCAACGCCCCCTCTACTTTCCAGGCGCTCATGAATCAGCTATTACGACCCTTCCTGCGACGATTTGTGCTGGTGTTCTTCGATGATATCCTCATATACAGCCAGGACCTTAACCAACACTGGGAGCATCTGCGCCAAGTATTTGACACCCTCCGACAGCACTAGCTGTACCTCAATAAAAAGAAGTGCAGATTCGCCCAAAAACAGATTGACTACTTAGGCCACATCATAACACGAGATGGAGTGGCAGCAGACCCGGCCAAAATTCAAGACATGCTAGACTGGCCAGCCCCTAAGGATCTCAAGGCCCTGAGGGGATTCCTGGGCTTGACTGGCTATTGCCGCCGCTTTGTGAAGAACTACGGGAGAATTGCTGGGCCCCTCACCCAACTCCTCAAGAAAGACCAATTCCACTGGGATACCGAGACCCAAGCTGCATTTGAAGCCCTGAAGTTAGCCATGACCACTGTCCCCGTCCTGGCAGTTCCTTCTTTTTCCAAACCTTTTGCTCTGGAGGCCGACGCCTCAGGCAAGGGAATTGGTGCTGTTTTGCTACAAGAAGGACGTCCAGTGGCATTCATGAGCCAGAAATTATCCGACCGTGCCCAATCCAAATCAGTGTATGAAAGGGAGCTGATGGCCATGGTGTTAGCAATCCAAAAGTGGAGACATTACCTGTTAGGGCAGCACTTCACAGTATTCACAGACCAGAAGAGCTTAAAATTCCTCCTAGACCAACGCATTGGGGGCGAAGAGCAGCAGAAATGGATGACAAAATTACTTGGGTTTGACTTCGACATTAAATACAAGGCAGGAGCAGATAACAGGGTGGCTGACGCGCTATCCAGGAAGTTCCAGTTCGCGTCGGTATCGTTCTTCGCAGCAAATGAGGGGGAAGAGCTTGAGGCAGAAGTACAGAAGGATCCTAAGCTCAGACACATCGTTCAAGACCTACTAGCTGGCAAAGAGGCACCCCCAGGTTACTCCCTGCACAACGGCAAGCTCTTACACCAAGGAAGGTTAGCCATCCCGAGGCATTCAGCAATGATTCCAAGAATACTTAAGGAATTTCACAACACCAAGTTGGGAGGCCACTCGGGTTTCTTCAGAACTTTCAAAAGAATCTCCAGCATTGTGCACTGGGAAGGGATGAAGCGATCTATAATGGATTATGTCAAACGGTGCCCCATTTGCCAAACTAACAAGCACTCTACCTTCAGTCCAGCTGGCCTTCTGCAGCCCCTACCCATTCCCACAAACGTCTGGTCCGACATATCCATGGACTTCATTGGAGGCCTACCCAAGGCCCACGGCTAGGACACCATATTCGTTGTCGTTGACCGCATGACGAAATACGCTCACTTCTTCCCTTTATCCCACCCTTATACGGCCAAGGAGGTGGCCGAGCTTTTTGTCAAAGAGATAGTGAAGCTGCACGGCTTCCCTAGTTCTATCATTTCCGACAGAGACCGAGTATTCATGAGCTCCTTCTGGGCCAGAATTTTCAAGGCAGCAGGCACCACCCTTAAGATGAGCTCCGCCAACCACCCCCAGACCGATGGCCAAAGCGAAGCCGTCAACAAATGTGTAGAGACTTACTTGCGCTGTTTTACGGGTTCCAAGCCCAAACAATGGCCACGATGGCTCAACTGGGCCGAATATTGGTACAACACCAACTACCACGGGTCCATTAAGATGACTCCCTTTCGCGCCTTATATGGGAGAGAACCCCCTATGTTGCTGCGAGGTGGCAGTGAAGCAGCGGTGGAGGAAGTGAGATATTTGATGGAAGAGCGTAACCAGACCCTCGAGGAGCTACAGTTTCAGCTGGAACACGCTCAGAACAGAATGAGGACGTACGCAGACAAGAAACGGCGCGACGTCTCTTTTGCCCCGGGTGACCAGGTTTACCTAAAACTCCAGCCCTACCGAATGAAGTCCTTGGCCAAACGAGTGAACCAGAAGCTAAGTGCTTGCTTTTATGGCCCTTTTCCAGTACTTGAGCGCATTGGCCAGGTTGCCTACAAGCTCCAGCTTCTAGCTGATGCCAGGATACACCCTGTGTTCCACGTCTCCCTTCTCAAGCAATGTGTTGCCACCCCAGCAGTAAGCCAGCCCCTGCCCGCGGCCCTTAGTGAGGAGTATGAGCTTCAGATCGAGCCCCACCAGGTCCTCGACGTTCGCAAGAATGCTGCAGAGCAATGGGAAGTCCTCATCAAATGGCTGAACCTCCCCGACTTTGAGAACTCCTGGGAACTTGCCACGGAGATCCAGACAGCTTTCCCATCTTTTCACCTTGAGGACAAGGTGAATTTTGAAGGGGAGGGTATTGTTACAACCCGTGAACCAGAAGTAACCAAGAAAGGAAAGGAAATAACCCCATTTCCTCTACATTACTCCCGAAGAAGGAAATCCCAAGGAATTTAATTATTGTTATTATTTAATTAGTAGGATCTGAATTATTGCTATTTAGTATTTGAATTATTAATAAGTTAGAAGAGAATCTTTTAGGATAGAGAGAGAATATTGTTAGTTGAGAAGAATAAGGATTTTAACCAATCCATGATTCTCTCTTAAGTGACTATAAGTAAGATCTTTAGAAAATAGGTTTAGGTATTCAGAAATTCAGACTTAGGACTAGGAGGACCAAGGGATCCTATCTTCCCAGAACTATTTTATTATCAATATCATCTTGTTTCAATCCTATTATTATTCATTGTGTGCTGTTAGCTCGAGTAATTCCCCTCTGGAATTGCCGAACTGTTAATTAATCCCATTAAACATTATCTAAACCAGAACTGCAGATACCAGTTGCTACAAAGTCATAATTCTCTCTGCACATAGTTAACCTGAGATTTGAAGAAAAAGTGAAAATGGACTAATAGCTAACTCTCATCATGACCAAGATATTTAACTAATATAGAAGCCGTTAATATTTCTCATGTACAGCACTAAGAGCCATGAGTCATAAACTTAAAGTCGTTGGATGTAGGTTTAATAGTATTTATGCAAAGGGGTTCTCACTGAGCTAGAGTTTGATCTATTTCCAACACCAATCAAGATGTAATATTTTCATAGTGTATCATTGTAGAATAAATTATACTGTGACAAACAAGGCATAAATTATATGAAGCTAAGAATTTAAAACACTCGCTCTAGAAAAAAGGCTATAAATATAGTTTCAAGTATAGGAAAAGTAGTGATTTCTTAAATATCTATTTCATGACACAAATTTTGTCCTCAAGGTCCGCACAGAAAATTGTTACATGGCTTTGACCATCTTTCTTGATCCTTAAATTACGTACTATCCTTTTATGCACGGAAATAGGATCCATGAAACTGTTCCCCACCAATTGGTGAAGAACTTCAAGTTTGTACTTCATGAGTAACGTCAATACAGTATGAAGACAACTTGGAAGTTAAAATTGCGATCCATAAGTACAAGCTTCTATTCCTGTTGAGGAAAACTGCCTAACTTATTGAAAAACTAACATTCACTGTCAACCGCTTGAATTTTTTACTCATCAAGGACCTACTCACAAATGAGAGATAGATGAAAACATACTTTTTGGTTAGTGAATCCCTTAATATAAATCTTTTACTTCATTATTTCAATTTTACTGTTCTCAAATTAAACTTCTGCTACATATGACAAATCATTGATTGTTTATGAATGCATAGATGTATTTGGTGTTGTTGTTGTCAAGGAGGATCATAAACCAATGCAAACCATGACTGGTGACCCAAGTCAGCGAATGGTCATCCATATCGAGAATATAGAGTAAGAACAATCAACACATCTTTAAGTTCAATCTGCATCCATTTTCATGGTTTAAATTGTGTTTTTAAATGTAATTGTCTTATTATTTCACCTATAAGAAGAATCGAATTAACTACACATATTCAAAGATTTGGTCGACATTGTTAGCTCTAAGCTAAAAATAGGTCTTGCAGAGCCAACAATTTGTGTTTTGCAATTTTTCAAAGCCAAGAAATTTGGAGGTATTCTCTTTACATTATATTACTTGGTAGATATTTTCAACCACTCTAATAAGTCAACTAATACAAAATATTTGCATGTTTTGTAGGAAGGATTGGTATCTAGAGCAGTTTCTATACATCTAACGAGCATATTAATCCTGATATCCCTCAGGTTTTTGATTTAAAAATGAGGTAACTACTATTAATATTAAATGAGCAGTTTAATTTCCACCACTTTTATCCCCCCAAACACGTGTTATGAAAGTCATCGTAGTATTCTTTCTTTTAGGATAGTGAAAGTCTTGTATTGTAATTTCCAGCTAATGTTCTTAATTTTAATATATAACCTTCGGTTACTAATCTCATCCCCTCAATTTGTCTAATTTTGTTTTTCAAAATTTGCTATTTATTATATATGAACAAAATTTCATAATATTTATGTGATATATATACAACATGCACTGACATTAATAATTCTTTGAACAAGCATTGCATTTTTTTTGTCATCAGTATGAAGATATTTTGAATTTTTGACTAAGATATATCAAAAGAAAATGAAAGTATCAAATTAGTCCCTCAAATTTTTTTATTGTCTATATTAGTCGATTTTCTGTCTTTCACATTAGTCTTTAAAAACATTAGATAGAAAGACTAAGTTGGGTATTGATAAATATTTCAAGGACTAAGTTGACACTTTAATGTTTGTATACTAAAACATTTTTTAGGAACCAAACTTGAAAAATGAAAATAAATCTTATTGAAAATACATTATTTATTAGAATTATGGAAACATTATAAATTGATTATATTAGTCGTAAAGGCTAAAGTTATACCCTTTTTGTTATCAATGATTAAATAAAAAAGAGTATTTAATAATTTCCTTCTTTATAGATGAGAATTAAAATCCCTTCTAGTATGTAGTTAAAATCCTACCGAATCCTGTCACACGTAAATAAAAAAATATACCCCATACATACACCCTATATTTATATACATAAAGTTTGTGTTTTAATGTCTATAATGTTTGTGCACTTAATTAAGTATAATTGATAATATCATAAGTTTGTAATGTTTGTGCACTCATGAGAATAAAATTTCTTCATTATTAATAGTGCATGTATGGACGTATAAAATTGGACGTACATGTAGCATTTTTGAATCCCACCCTATATTAACTAGGTGGGAAATGATATCAGTAATACAATTAAGTTCCTCCCTTTAGTTTTTTTTTTTTATATTTGTTTTATCCCTTTTCTAGAACTTTTAAAATTCAGTTGACCTTTATATTAACTTTTTTTCCTCCACAATTATTATTAGTGTTGTGAGATGGAAATTTTAAATAAACTTTCAATCTAAACTTCTTCATAGGCACTCATACAGATAAGTAAGCCTCTGATACTTTATTTGTTATTATGTGGCTCCCGTATGTGCGTGTGATTTTCTTTGTGTAAGCGACAATGTGATTCTTAATAACTAAATAAAAAATCAACAAAGATGAATGTGTGTCAATTAGTTATGATTAATAGAAATTTATTGAAATTAACCGTGTATATGCACAGATTATCTACCAGTAAATATACACGCGCGCATGAAATCCATGTAATAATTATTTTAAGTATGTGTGCAAGAATTTCTCCCTAGAAGAGAACCATACTCCCTGCATAGTGGGTTGAATAAATAAATAAATAATGTTTACTAAATATAAAAAGATGTGATTACACGTTTTCATTAGTCACCATATTGTACTTGATTGACTCACCCACCATCTCTTAACAGCATCCTACTTGATTGACACTACTTGATGGAAATAATGTCTGAAGAAGAAAAGAGTGAGTTTGGCTTTGATGTTAAGGGCATAGAGTGGAAAGATTATGTCACGAATGTTCATGTACCTGGTCTCTACTTCACCTTCTGCAATGTCTCCTTCCTTCTTATATACAAGGAAACCTGTGCTGCCATTGAAATTCAGAAGAGAGCAGCAGGATTTTTTTAGCTTAGTTATAGTGTCAAACCAAAATTTCAGCATTAGGTGATTCAAAAGCAGTCACTGTAGAAGAAGATGACCAAAAGGATAAAAAGTCAACCTCTAGACAACATGTCATTGAAGGTATGTCATCTTGTTAAATTCTCTCTCTGACTGTTGTTCCAAATCTTGGTACTTATGGAGCAACAAAATATGACTATAAGTTGGTATTTCAATTTAGAATAACTGTTTCAGCTATTGATGTGCCTTCCATCCCTCTGTATGGCGTTGTTCTCACGTCTTTGGGGGATATTCTGCATAATATAACAGAATGTGACTATCTTATTGGCATAGTTTTTAAATATAGATATAATATCCGCACTCCAAATTTCCTTTTACCGCTGAAATCAACTTCTCATTTTTAAACAATATCACATTACGTTTTAATGCAATTGAACTTTATTTTTCTCTTCTAATTTTTAAGATGTTGGGGGAATTCTTATTGCTGTGGCTGAACCTAAGAAATATGAGCGGGAAGAGGAGGCTTCTTTCTAGGATGGTTTTTTGTGAGCTTTTGTCTGAGAGGTTTACCATTTATTCCTCACACGTTATCTTTTCCTTAATATCCAATGAATGTTATTTTTACCAATTTTTATATCTTTTTACTCAAAAATTACTATTATTATTGTTATCCACAGTTCGAAGCTGGAATGTGCTCTCTTTGATGAATATGCAGACTAGCTAATATCGTTTGTTGGTTCTTGATTTGCCTGTTGTGGCCATACAATATGCCAAAGTTAAGACTTTCAGAGGTCAAACTAACAAATCGTTGTTACTTTGTCCCGTTAAATGTGCAATTCATACACTGACATCATTCATGTGTCATTTAAAAAAAAAATATTGGTATACAAATTATGATTTTTGCCTCCAAGCTTCTCTTCAACCCTGATGTTGCTATTTTTGTTATGTTTGAGCGTGAATGTGCACAACTTTTTCAAAAAAATTGTGTTGAGTTTTTTTCAGAGCACATGAAAACCCCCGAGGTTTATTTTTCTTCCTTTGGTATTTTGTTACGTATAATTCAATGATGAGTTTGTTGTTTTGTGACTTATATTAACATTTTTTTCTTATTTCAGGATATTAAGAACAGCCATTACCCCATGATTTTTAATTACTTAGTTGGACAAATAAATTCTATTCAAGATTGAGACAGAGTGTGTCTCCCTCAAAATATTATGGAACCTTTAGGGTTAAGAGGGTATGCAATGATTCTACTATGGTGTCCATGTTTTCTTTGGCCGGTTCAGAGAATACCCCACTAAAATCAACTTTTACTCCGTCATTGTGTCCCAATGTGACTTTGGGATCAATTTCTGTAGTAATAGATGTTGACAAGGTAGAATTAACCAACACAACTGTGAAATCGGGAACCACTGCAGATGTCATTGATGTTGATAGTCTTCCCCTTAATACCCGAAATGGCAAATTTGGAGGCAAATATGTCATGACTAATGACAAGATTGAAATTGAGGATGGAATTGTTGATCTCTCTTCTAATTGTGATAACATTCATGATGAAAAACTTGAGGCGGAAGTATATTATGCTTTTATCTCCTTACTACACATGCATTTCATGTATCATTATGATTTTGTCTATAATAGAGTTAATTCCATTTATTTATATGTTTAGGAGTTTGTTACACAAGTTCTAGACACTGCCATGGATGAGGAGATCCAAGTTGGTGCAAAATATGTTGCCTATGGGTCCACATCGATGAAGAGAAATTTGGAAAAAGAATTTGATGATGCTGGTTGAGATTGATTGATGATTAGTCTTTATATTTTGTTTGTCACTGAGCATTAATGTGGTTGCTGGCCCTTTTTAAAGTGTATGTGTATAGTTGACATGTCAACTATACTATTCATGTATGGTTTATATATATATAATGATCGTATGAGTGAGGTAGTATGATACTCACCATGGTCTTTTGTTACAATACGTTGGTGAAACCATTTGTGCAAGAGGTGGTATGACCATGTATTTTATTTACTATTTTTTCCTTTTAATTGCTATGTTGTCAACTGGGCAGTATTGTTAAATGTAATGGCAAACATTAAGATGAATGAAAGTTTTTAAGTTAGCACTTACGCACTTATCTCTCATTTCATATGTTTATCAAGCCTTCAACCACATAGATTATGTTCATCAATAAATTTAAAAAAGATGAATAAGATGTCTTTTTTTACGAAAAATTAATGAGATCATAATAGATTATGTTCATCAATAAATTATATTTTATCAAAAGAATAACCTATTATTGCAAAAATAAAATAAAAGTTAGATACACTCTAATAGTGTGTATACACTTTTAGCCAACTATGAGTAAGTTAGTTATGCTGTTGTTACTATGGCTGTTAAGTTAGTTACATTTACTTGCTTCCACTGCAAGCTAACTGTATGTATATAAGGCAACTTACCTCACATCTATACAAAAGTTATTCATTTTTCTCCCATCTCTCTCATTTCTTTCTCTGCAAAGCTTATCAAAGCTGTTATGGTACTAAATAGTTCACAATTCCATATACACCACAACAAACGAATTATATTTTCATTTTCATCTAAATTTCGTCCATTTTTTGAAAAAATATGCATCATCATAATTTAAAATATGGAAATTTTTGGACTCAAAATTTTGTGTGTTTATTTTTATATATTTTTAATTTTTAATTTTTCAATTTATTATAAAAATATTAATATTACAACATTTTATTAACATCATGTTATTTGTTTGTCTTTAATTAGGCTATGTATAAGTCTAAACCTGCAAGAAAGAATAATCTAAACATCGTGTGATTTTTTTTCTTGTTCTATCTCAGACTAACATGTTTGTGGTCGTAACAGTAATCACAATAAAATTCGTTAAACTATGGACTTTCTATCGTAAATCTGAATTTGAAATATTTTTTATGAAACACAAAATATACAAATAAAGCAAAAACATGTTTTGAAATCTGGAAAGGTAATCGATGCATTTGTTTGCACTTCTAAAAAAAAGTAAGTACTTTTATTTTTTGTGTTATTTGTGTGTACTTCTAAAATAGTTTTTTTAAACGTTTTTTGAGAAGTAGATAAGGATTTGCTTCTCATAGAATCAGAAGCAATAGAAGAAACGAAAACACTCCTTAAAATTAAGAAATAATGTAGTCTTTAAATTATCCTCATAATTTTTATAAAATTCTCAAAGAAAAATGCTCCATGTACACCCATAAACCATACACCCGTACATACACCATTCTTTTGTACGTTTTTATGCGCAATTAATGATAATTATACATATAACGTATAATTATACACAACGCGCGCCCCAATCTTGAACTCGTCGTCATTTTCACCCATTGTTTTCAACCTCTCATCGTCATCGTCGTCGTTGTCGTCATCGTCGTCTTCTGTATTCTCTCATCCTCCTATTATTTTGATTATCATTATCATCATCATTTCTTTGATTATCATCTCATCATCATCATTCAATTTTCTATTATGTTTATCATCATCATCATCGTTTTGATGATTTTTTTTCTTTGATTTCCATGAAGAGTTTTGTTCTTCGATGTCTTTGTGAAATTCTAATGTACGAAAACTTTATACGCTCTAATGCTCATTCATTACTAACATACATATGACAGAAAATTGAATGTGCAAACTTTAAATAGACGTATGTGCAAACATTATCTGCAGGTCACAGGTTTTATCTTTGTTGAGGCAGAGGATGTGCATTTTGGCATATTCTCAACATTTCAACAATTAATGCATAAATATTATAAATATTTTGAGACAATTTTTTACATATTGCCATGAATAAACATTAGATGGTGTGATATAAGCATTATGTGTTTGTCACAAATGCATAAAAATGAAGAATTTGATGTATTATAGAATTGTACAAACTTTAAATGAGCATATGTGCAAACATTAAATGAGCGTATGTGCAAACATTATCCACATGTCACAGGTTTTGTCTTTGTTGAGGAAGAGGATGTGCATTTTGGCACATTTTCAACCTTTTACCAATTAATGCATAAATATTATAAATATTTTGACACAATTTTTTTACATATTGTCGTAATAAACATTAGATGACGTGATATAAGCATTATGTGTTTGTCACAAATGCATAAAAATGCAAAATTTGATGTATTGTAGAATTGTGCAAACATTAAATGAGCGTATGTGCAAACATTATCCACAAATTACAACATAAGTAATGTATATCTTGTTCTTTTCTTTCCTCCTATCAATTATACTTTGTTTTTTTTTTTTGAACTTCTTTCTTTTTTAGTTAAAAGATGATAACAAGCAGCAACATCTTCAATCACTCATCTCTTTAACAAATCCTAAATCTTGCGCATGAGATCGCAGAGAACGACGAGATCGAAGAGAACGATGAGGTCGAAGAGAACGATGAGGTCGAAGAGAACGAAGAGGGTGAAGAGAGCGGAGAGCAATGAACAATGAAAATTTTCGAGAAAGAGAATGAAGATAAGGAACGTGGGTTCACGCGCGTATTGGTGAGAGTGAGAGGGGCCAGTATATTCTAATACGGGTGTATGTATGGTGCATAAAATATGGATGTACATGTAGCATAACTGATTGTCAAAAACTAAACTCACTCTCCTATGATGTGTGTGCATGCATGTGAACGACTGTTTAGTTTACCACTGACGTAAGTTTTATCAATTTCAATATCTTTTTTCAAATTTTGTCCTTTATTAATCTACAAATAGTTTGTGATAAATAAAAAAACAAAAAAAATGATGTGCCTATATTTTTTTTTATTACATACGAGCTTTGCATTTTTTAATAAAATTTAAAATCGATATATGTTAATGATATTCTTCATAGCGGCAAAAATAGTCATTTCATTTTAAAATATAAAAAATGTGACTCAATCTTCAATTTACTATATATTTTCAATTAAATATTGACATACTTCATTTAAGTTGATTTTTTACATTCTATATATATATATATATATATATATATATATATTTAAATTAATTATAATTAAAAAAAGAGTAATATAAATAATTTATTATTTTTTTTCATTGTAATTTTTTTATCCATGGAAGCACATTTTTTATAAGTGATTTTTGTGTCCTTTATTGTAATTATTTTATACACAAAAAGTACTTTCATATTTGTTACACTCAAATTAGTCCCTCAAATTTTTTTTTTATTTACGTTAGTCTTTCTATTTCTCACATTAGTCTTTGAAAAAATTAGATAGAAGGACTAATCTGGGCATTGAAAACCATTTCAAGGACTAAGTTGACACTTTAATATTTTTTAGAGACTCATTTGTATACTAAGACATTTTTTAGGAACCAACTTGAAAATTGAAAATAAATCTTACTGAAAATACATTATTTATTTGAATTATGGAAGCATTTTAAATTGATTATATTAATCATAAAGGCTAAAGTCATAGCATTTTTGTTATCAATGATAAAAAAGAGTAATTTAATAATTTCCTTCTATATAGATAAGAATTAAAATCCCTTCTATTAAGCAGTTAAAATCCTACCCTATATTAACTAGGTGGGAAATGATATCAGTAATATAATTAAGTTCCTCCCTTTAATTTTTTTTTTATATTTGTTTTATCCCTTTTCTAGAACTTTTAAAATTCAGTTGACCTTTATATTAACTTTTTTTCCTCCACAATTATTATTAGTGTTGTGAGATGGAAATTTTAAATAAACTTTCAATGTGAACTTCTTCGTAGGCACTCATACAGATAAGTAAGCCTCTGATACTTTATTTGTTATTATGTGGCTCCCGTATGTGCTTGTGATTTTCTTTGTGTAAGCGACAATGTTATTCTTAATAACTAAATAAAAAATCAACAAATATGAATGTGTGTCAATTAGTAATGATTAATAGAAATTTATTGAAATTAACCGTGCATATGCACGGATTAACTACTAGTATATATACGCGTGCATGAAATCCATGTTATAATTATTCTGAAATATTGTGTGCAAGAATTTCTCCCTAGAAGAGAACCATGCTCCCTACATAGTGGGTTGAATAAATAAATAAATAAATAATGTTTACTAAATATAAGAAGATGTGATTACACCTTATCATCATTCTCACACTATGATAAAATTCATTTCTTATGAAGAGAACCCATGATATAATAGGAGAGGGCTCACAAGCTGTAAACACATTTAAATAAGTTCATCAAGCAAAATTGTAAATAGTCATTAGTTGCACATTGCAAAATTATTATGTTATAAAAACTCATAGAAGTTAGTTGTCACTTGACAGTTGAGGGACAACTCATGATGATACAAAATTTCTATTTTTTTTATATCTTATTAAATCTGAGACATGAGAGAACACAAAATTTTGGCTTAACGAATGGAATTGAGTTTAATTGTAGATGAATTTTTTCTATTTTTATCCTTGTGTGTCTATCCCTCTTATTATACGCTACCATGGGATTGGAGACAATCCCATTTTCTATTTTTAATCCTAAAGCGTAAATCTCAATTTTTTTCCGCTTAGTAGAAACAAAGCAATGAATGAATATCATAAAATGCCTAGGGCCAAGAGAATTTTGGCACTGAGCAGGGATAGGGTAGAAAGAACAAAAACTACAAAGCTGCAACTGTTAATAAGTGAAGAAAAATACGGTTATTTTGGCATAAGAGCATTACCATTTGACTAAAAGTAACATATTAAAAACAACTGATATTGAAAACATAAGAAAAGTTTTTTTTTTTTTTTTTTAAAGGGTGTGAAAGCAATGGTATGTTCAAAATAAAAAGTTAACAGCATCCTACTTGATGGACACGACATTTTGTACCCTAGCAGTATAATTTCTTTGAAGGTTCATTGGAATTGCTTTAGAAAGTGAAATGTGTGGGAAACAAAGCAAACACTTTATGAGAAAGCAGTGAAACGTGTCCTCCCGTCTTTGGAGGAAGAAAAGCAACAAGCATCCTATGTCTGTGTGAAAGACCCAATAGTGCTTCAAGTCAACAGCTGTTTTCTACCACACACCATATACTCATCACAAACTGATCCCTTCTTTCTCCTTACCCTCGAGAGACCTGAGTTTAGTGCAAACTAGCTGCATCCACTTTCCTTACCTGACCTTTTCTTTCTTATAATCTGATCTTGAGAGTCATGGCTGCTGAAGCTGTTGGTGGAGCTTTCCTTGGTGGAGCTTTCCTCCATTCTTTTTTTGGTGTTCTTTTTGACAGGCTGTCTTCACCTGAGGTTGCCAAATTGATCCGAGGAAAGAAGCTGGACCAGAAGTTGGTTGGAAGGTTGGAGACAACTCTGTGTGCCGCTCGAGCTGTGCTGAATGATGCTGAGCAGAAACAGATCAAAGACCAGGAAGTGAACAAGTGGCTCTCCAACCTCAAACATGCTGTCTATGAAGCTGATGACATATTGGATGAAGTTTCAACCGTTGCTGAGATTCAAAAGCTTGCACCAGGTAACTCCTCCAAGTCTCCTTATCTCAGTTTTCATGATAGGGAGATAGCAGATAGGATGGAAGACATAATTGACAAACTAGAGTCATTTGTAAAACTGAAAGATACTCTTGGTTTGAAAGAGATTCCAAAGGAGAGCATGTCATGGAGGACAACAACATCTCTGGTTGAAACTTCTGATATATATGGCAGGGGCAAAGATAAGGAGGATATAATAAAATTATTGCTAGATGATGCTAGTGATGGTGAAATATCTGTGATCCCTATCGTGGGCCTAGGTGGAATTGGAAAAACTACTTTGGCTCAATTGGTTTACAATGATGACAAAGTGAAGGAAAATTTTGATTTTCAAGCCTGGGTTTGTCTTGGGGTTGAATTTGATATTATTAAGGTCACAAGGACTATAGTAGAGGCAATAACTCATGACTCTTGTCGCACAAATGATTTGAATTCGCTTCAACGTGATTTACAGGAGAAGTTGTCAAGTCTAAAATTCTTTGTTGTGCTTGACGATGCATGGAATGAGAATTATGATGAATGGAACATGCTTCTAAAGCCTTTCCACAATAAGGTTAAGGGAAGTAAAATTCTTGTAACAACCCGAAGTAAAAAGGTTGCTTCTCCAACGCAAACAGTTCCGCCTCACGAACTAAGTTTACTGTCTCCTGAAGATTGTTGGTTAGTGTTTGCGAAGCATGCGCTTCTTTCTACTGAATCAACAAAGAATGCAAATTTAGAAAAAATTGGCAGAGTGATTGTTAGTAAGTGTAACGGATTGCCCTTGGCAGCACAAACACTTGGAGGCTTATTGCGAGGAAATTCTGATGTTAGGTATTGGAATCATATATTGAAGAGTGAGATTTGGGAGTTTCCTGAAGATAGCAGTAAGATTATTTCTGCATTAAGATTAAGTTACTACTATCTCCCTTCATATTTAAAGGAGTGCATTGTTTACTGTTCTTTATATCCACGGTATTATCAATTTAACAAGGAGGAATTAATCTTGTTGTGGATGGCACAAGATCTTTTGGGGATCCCAAATAGAAGAAAAACTTTAGAAGAAATCGGGCACGAATATTTTGCTGAATTAGTTGCACGGTCATTCTTTCAACCTTCTAGGACTAATGCCAATGAATATGTGATGCACGGTCTCGTGCATGACATGGCAACTGGCTATGCCGGAGAGTTCTATTTTGAAGCCGAACAATGGGGAAGAGCAACGGAGATAGGTATTAAAACCCGTCATTTGTCATATAATGTCAAAAGCAATTATCCAATCTCAAAGTTTTTGGCAATCAGTGATAGAGTAAAACATACGCGAACATTTCTTGAAATCAATTGGGGAAAATGGCACCCACTCAACATCGAAAACTCTGCTTTTATCTTTTTGTCGCAGTTGAAATACCTACGAGTTTTGTCACTTAAATACTTTCCTCTGGATCATGGCACATTGCCCGACTTAATAGGTGATTTGATTCACTTGCGTTATTTGAATCTCTCCGGGACATGTATTGTGGCATTGCCCAAATCATTGGGTAACTTGTACAATCTTCAAACACTGAAGTTAAGGTTTTGTAGTAAGTTGAAAATGCTGCCCAACGACATGCATCGTCTTGTGAATTTGCGCTATCTTGATATTAGGGAGACTAAATTAAAAGAGATGCCAAAATGGATGAACAAATTAAAAGATTTGCAGTTCTTAAGTGACTACATCGTTGGCAAGCATGAAGACAACGGGATCAAGGAATTGGGAGCACTTACAAATCTTCATGGTCAGTTCATTGTTGCCAAATTGGAGAATGTCATCAACAGTGGTGAAGCATCAAAGGCAAGGATTCATGATAAGAAGCATATCGGCACTTTAGAATTGAGGTGGTCAAGGGAGTGGTGGTCACATGACAATATCGATTCCCAATTTGAAAGAGATAAACTCGACAACTTACAACCACACAGAGACCTAAAAGTGCTATCAATTACGGGCTACATGGGTACAGTATTTCCAAATTGGTTAGGGAATTTTTCCTACCACAACATGAGTAAACTTACTCTTAGTGATAGTTGGAATTGTTGTATGCTTCCTTCACTTGGACAGTTACCTTATTTGAAGCACCTACGGATTTCAGACTTTTCCAGGCTGGAGATTGTCGATACTGAGTTTTACAAGAATGATGAATCTTGTTTGGGGACGCCCTTTCCGTCTCTTGAAACTCTAGTGTTTTGCAGCCTGTCTCGCTGGCAGGAATGGCGTTCGTTTGAGTTGGGTGCTTTTCCTCAACTTAAGCGACTTGAAATACTTGATTGTCCTGTATTAAAAGGAGATTTGCCGAATCACCTACCAACCTTGGAAAGACTTCACGTAGAAGGATGCGAGCAGCTTGCTTGTTCTCTCCCAAGTGCTCCTACGATTCTCGGATTATACATAGTTAGCAAAAGTAAAATGATAGTGCAAGAGCTACCACATTCGCTGCACGATCTATCAATTAATGGAAGCCAACTAGTGGAGTCTGTGTTGGAGGCCATGGCTCACGCGCAACCAACTTGTCTCAGATCTTTGTACATAGGAGAATGTGACTCGGCCATGTCATTTCCGTGGGCTTGTATACCTGCTTCATTACGAGAGCTACAAATCGAGTACTGTAGAAAATTAGCATTCTCAATGCAACAAGAACACCATCAACTCAAGCTGCTACAGCGGTTAACATTTCGGGGATGTCATTCGCTCACGTCCCTCCAGTTGGATGCCTTTCCAAATGTCACAAGGGTCACAATTTGGGAATGTGAAAATATGAAATCTCTTGATGTGGTGTCACAGCCACGAGACGCTGCTCTTCCAAGTCTCCGTCATTTACTAATTGTAAAGTGCCCCAGGTTTGTATCCTGCCCCACACTAGGGATGGCTGCCCCCCTACTAGAGAGTCTCGTTATAAGCGGTTGCCCAGAAATTGATCTGTTTGCTGAAGGGGGCCTTCCGCCTAACTTGGGATGGCTTGAAATCAGAGGATCCAAGAAACTAATGAGGTGCCTAGCATGGATGGACTTGCATACTCTTCCTCTTACCCATCTTTGGTTCAGCGGCCTATGTGAGGGTGTGAAGTCCTTCCCAAAGGAGGGTTGCCTGCCTGCCTCCCTTGAGTATATAGAACTCTCACACGCTGAAAGTCTAGAGATTTTAGACTGCAATGGACTTGTCGACCTCACCTCCCTCCGAGGATTACAAATTGATAACTGTCCCAAGTTGGAGAATATGGCTGGAGAAAGGCTGCCTGCGTCTCTAATATATCTTGACATCATTGATTGTCCTTTGCTGGCTAAACACTACCAAGAGAGAGAGCCGCAAATTTGGCGCAAAATTTCACACATCGATTATATTACAGTTAATGGACATCGACTTGGTGACTCAAGATTTTTAACTGGTATTTGTTTCTCTCTCCCCATATTTATTTCACCTTCTCCCTCCAAATATATGTTTTATTTTCTGGACCAACATCTTATATTCTAAATTTCAGCAGCCAACTCATCAATCCTTTTTCGTGCAAAAAGTGATTCATGAATTTCTGCTTCTTCACATGGTCTACATTTTCATATTTTATGTCTCATGCCTTTTTACTGTAAATAAACAAAATTCCCTAATATTTGGTATTTTGTTTATTCATTTACTATTTCATGGTCTGTTTACCTTTTCCTTTTATTCTTCATGTTCAGGGACGTCAAAAGGCTAACTTACTTTTACTGATTCTCCCGGGAGTGTCACTTCACTGACTACGAGTTTCAATGTCCAGAGGTATATATATTCTTATATACTTCATTATTCTTATGTATCATAGCTTTCCTTAACATATACAATGTATATACCTTCTCATACAGCTTTTCCATGGGGCCAAAGATATAACCGTTGTGGTTAAGCTATTGCTTTCGCTACATGGAAGGATGTGCCGCTATTGACGTGCATGGCCCGACCTCTTTAATTGGGTCATGAACAAGTAAGCAAACGCAGTAAAAGTTTCCTTTAGCTAGTGACTATTATTTGTCATCTTTTTTTTCCCCTTCAGATATAAGATGGTAAAGTTTGGTTATTTGGGCAATGCAGGATCCACTGTAGAGCAAGTAACCTTGAAAGCTAAGCCAATATGGCCATCTTAATACAATGTTGATTGTCCCATGGAAGAAATGAGAAGGTTGAGGTTGCTTAGAGCTCAATGCTTCATATAAACAGAGGAATGTTGACAAAGGAGGCAAGAATGATAAGTGGCATCACGTTGAGCACTATAGCAGCAAGTTCTTAAGGAGTTTTAGGCTCACTAAGAATGATAAAATGGGTGCTTCCTCATAGATTTTCTCAATTCTCTCCATGACTGCTCCCAAAGAAATGGTTAAGAAACCAAACGCCATAGTCATTGAGATTTCCAGTTATGAAGAAAGGTATTTTTCCATTGGCTGTGTTTGAATTAAATTTTTCTTTACATGCAGTTTATGGTGTTACTGTAAATTTCTACTTTGTTTGTAACTTGTACACCTAGTACAATTGTTAATTTCTCTCAAGATAAGACAACAGAGATTTCAGCTCAACAATAAACACACTCATCATGAATTGCTTGCATTATTTTGCACAGTATCGACATGATCCTGTTTCATGGTTTCTAAAAGAAGATTCGAGGTGATATGGTTGTCTTGACCGATCATATATCAAAGGAGATCAATGAGTTGAACTTGTTTTGATGTCAGAAAATTCCTAAGAGACAAGATGCGGATTGGTGTGATCTTCCAGATGTAAAAAGGTAAACTTAAATGTTCTAGTGTTCTTATTTTTTTTTTTTTTACATAACAATGTGTTATTTATCTAATTTGTGATATGTAATGAAATGCAAATAAAATTGTCTAATGGACATAAGTCCCAGCTGACAGTGGTTAATATAATTCGAGCCTATCAAGGCTTATCTATGAATATTACAGCTCCTCACAATTCGAGTTTCATTGATGAAGTTGTTTAGCTCAACAGAAGAATTCTCTGGTCACCGATGGAGAGATGCTATGCAGAAGAGTGGCCTGATAGCTATGGCCTCTCAAAGGGGAAGATGTCTCAAAAACTTGAAAACACGTGCAGAAAATCAGTGGAGCAAGCAAAGTACTACGCCAATTAGTCGCAGCACTAGTACTTCAAGGTTTGTGGGAAGCAAAAATGAAATCGAATCGTACATTTTTTGAGGATGAAGTTACTGATTCAATACCAATAACTTTGATGCAGGTTTGATAACAGTAATACATAAAGATTGATGGAAATAATGTCTGAAGAAGAAAAGAGTGAGTTTGGCTTTGATGTTAAGGGCATAGAGTGGAAAGATTATGTCACGAATGTTCATGTACCTGGTCTCTACTTCACCTTCTGCAATGTCTCTTTCCTTCTTATATACAAGGAAACCTGTGCAGCCATTGAAATTCAGAAGAGAGCAGCAGGCTTGTTTTCAAGCTATTGATACACTCCTGCAACCCAAACTTCATTTATATTTCAATTCTTTTCCCCTTCGTATTGTACTCTGAAAAAACAGTGCGTGTGTTTGTGAACTAGTGGGTGAAAAGGCTAGGGTGGATACTAGTGATTAACTCAGTAAAGAGAGAGTGCCTAGTAAAAGCCATTGTGTATATCTTTGTTGGTGAGGCTGAGGGCTTTTGTGTTTGAGTGATCTGTGAGTTTAGTGAACAATCTCACCTTTGTTGAGGATTCGATGTAGGCTTGGCATTGGACATCGATCCAGTATAAATTTCTTGAGCAAGCTCCTTTCTCTCTTATCTTTTGCTATTTTAGTTTCTCATTTAAGTTTGTCTTGAATTCTATACTTTTCAATTATTCTTTTGTTGGTTTAATTGAGATTCTTGATTCAAGTGTCTCCGTAGACATCTCATCACTTGTTAGATTTAAGTGAACGTTTTAATTTGTGGTTTAATGTACAGAAAATTTTATTAGACCAAGGACTTGATTGAACTCCTTCTTCAAGTCTTTTGGTATCATCACATTCCTTGGACCCTTTGAGAGAGTGTGACAACAACAACAATAGTATCTGCAAGAAATTCCCAAAATTTAGTATCAATAATTATGGATACACATTGGGCTAATTTGTACCAGAATTTGTAAAAGGATACTCTTACTCAAAATTAAAAGCATCCTACCGGATTGACCATACATTTTGTACTGTTAGCCTAATTGCTTTGGAGATTCATTGAAAGGAGCATTCCTATTGGACGCAGTGGACCATACTCTTTACGATAAGAGCAGTGAAGCATCCTATTCTAACCGTAGAAAATGAAGTGAACTTGTCTTTTGCTACAAATATATTATAAGCACTTCACTAACTGCTACCATTTTCCCTTACCCTTGAGAGAAATCCTAGAGTTTAGTGCAAACTACAAGTTACAAAAAACACTTCCCTTACCTCTTCTTTCTTCTAGTTGATCACCCGATTAAGAGGTTCATGGCTGAACTTGTGGGTGGAGCTTCTCTCTCTTCTTTTCTTAATGTTCTTTTCGACAGGCTTGCTTCAACTGAGGTTGTCAACTGGATCCGAGGAAAGAGACTTGACCAGAAGCTGCTTGGGAGGTTGAAGAGAATCCGGTATGTGGTTCAAGGCGTTCTTAATGACGCCGAGCGGAAACAGATCACAGACCCTGCCGTAAAGAAGTGGCTCGAGAGTCTCAAAGATGATGTCTATGTGGCTGATGACTTGTTGGATGAACTCTCCACCAGAGCTGCCACTCAAAAGGATCATCCAGCGGGTAACTTCTCTCATTTTCTCAAATTGGAAGATAGGGAGATGGCAAATAGGATGGGAGACATACTTGACACGATAGAGTCAATTTGTAAAACAGAAAGATAATCCTGGCCTTAGAGATATCCCTGTGGAGAACATGTCATGGAAAATTCCATCAACATCTCTAGTTAAAGTATCTGATATGTATGGCAGGGAAGAAGATAACACACTTGACTGACAGCTATAACAAAATGGGTGAGACAAATACGGAGGAAATTAAGAGAAACCAGTTGTGCATAATACACTCCATTGCTCATTCACACAAAATACTCGACACACGTGTCGAGCTAAGTCTCTCTTTCCAATTTAAATTTCATACCGGTTACTTGGCCTAAGCATAATGTTTGAGTGCTAGTCTTGGACACACCCCTTAAAAACAGTTATTATGTATAATAATCTATATTAATTAAATGTTCAGAATTTTCTCACTAATTTTAGATTTTATTAAATTTATTCCTCTTGACCCACTAAATTTTTTTTAATTTAAAACTAACATTTTTTTTATCATTAACATTTAAAAATATTAAAAATAAAAGTTAAATAATTTAAATAAAAAAATAAGATCACAAATTTAAAATAATTTTTGTAGGTAACACATGTACTAAACTAGTTTTAAATTAAAAATAGTTATTGGCTCAGTATTTATAGGTAGCAAACCTTAGAGAGAGCCAGAGACACGAGAGATTTTATGTGAGGAAACGTCGCAATAGCAATGAGTGAAGATCTTTGTGTAGAGAAAAAAATAAATAAAATAAAATAAAGTGAAATTAAATTAAATAAAATTGAAAAGTCTGGCAAAATCATGCCATGCCATGCCATCGTTGCAAGTACACAGGAAATTCAAAGAAGGGATGTATCCAAGGAAACTTAAATTCAGTCTTGTCTCCCTTAATTTCATAAACATAAAAAGGTCACCAACCCCCCTTTGTTCATTTGAGGTTCACTGCTGTAGCGGAGAGACTAACTAGTACATGCCCTCTGAAGGGAGGAGTTATTATTGTAACCTTTCTCATTTTGCAAGTCTAATAAAAAAATGTAACATGTGCTACAGCAGTAAGAGATTAATTTACATTTTGCAATAAATTTTTAAGTGAGCACAAGTTGAATACTTCATCTTTAAGTATAAATAATTATTGTATGTTTCATTAAGTGTTTTTAGGTTTCATTAAATATCATTTACTTTTATTGTGAATATGGTCAAGAATAAGATGTTAGTTTTGTGCACACCTAAGAATTTCTCATGTTTTACACTATCAATTAATTATATAGCATCATGTGTATAATTTTTGAGATAATTATTATAAGAGTCAAATACTTTTTAAATGTACTGTAAACTCTAAAACTAAACTTTTACATTGATTATATATCAAAATTAAATTCATATTTTAAGTAATACTTCAAGGAAAACAAAAAATCATGTTGAGATTATCTTTGAAGTAAAAAGTAAAATAAAATTGTAACTATTTTAAAATTAGTTAAGCATATTCAAAATGTAATCTTGTGAAATTATCATGAAAGGATTGATAAGAACACATGTTGGTCCAAGAATGAAGGAGGGAAAAGAATCGCAAATGAATCGTAATTGAATTCGTACAAAAACAAAATCAAGTCATTAGGCTCGAGTTTAATTCTTATAGACAGAAAAATTAGTGTTTAAGAGATTCATTCATATAAAAGACTAATACAATTTGAATTCCATTAAGCAGAATCTAATAAACTTAAAATATTGATATTTTCAATTTAAAAAAAGGTACACCTTATTAATCTAAAATAAATGGAGATGAGTTCTAGTTTTTGGTTAATAAGTTCATTTTAAAAGAACTCTTATCCTACTTCAAAAAGTACTTTAGAATTTCTCCTCTGAGAGGGGTCCTCTGCCCCCTTTGCTGCCGTACTAATGTCAGACTTTGGATCAACAAACGTTGGGTCCCACATGCATAAGGGGCTCCCCTACATGGCTACATTGGGTCTGCAAAGAATTGGATGGTGCAAGGACCAAGCAATAAGGGGAGAAGAATAATGAAAAAGAGTGCATGTAGGGCTTTGAGTATGGCATGTGTGTGAGTGCCTTATGTGAGTCGGAGAGAAAGTTGGGGGTGGCTCCCTAGGTTGATATCATTCCCTATGCGTTATAGGTCTCCTTACCTATTTCGATAATTATGTTATTTGTACTCATTGTTTATAAATATTGTGTCATTCATAGTTTGTTTATCATTAAATGTGATTTTAACGAAACTCTCACTGTATTGAAATCTAATCCAATGATGGATGAGTTATGAGTCGACATAATGTCTTACAAATAATGAATAAAAACAACATTTTTCTTTTTCTCCTTAAAGTTTTTGGTGCTTAATCAAATGAAAAAAAAAAAATTCTTGTGTTATTATGAGATGTCATATTAAATATATTCCTAATCATACAATGATTGATATTTCAACTCTAATTAATATATATGAAATGTTATTTACCATGTGATCAAAACTATATTTAGTAAGAAGCATGATAACACGGTGATATCTCGTAAGAGTGGGTGATAGACGGTAAGAATGTCAATGACTTAACAACATTAATACCTAAACACTGCCCGTGAAGGACTCGAGTTTGCGCCTGGCAAGTTGGTATTTAGCTAATTTGCTCTCAAGTCTTGCAAGCTAGCTTTGCTAACAAGTAATCCTAAATATAGGGAAATCAGAAGAACAGAGTTTTTCCATATCATCACCGAAATTAAGGGTCCAAATTAAGGAATGAAAACTATTCAATGCCCCTTCCATTCGCTGTCTTAAGTGCAAAATTACTTTCCCTCGGTCAGCAAATGCCTTATTTCCCTCTCTTCTCAACCTTCATGTTAACGCACTCAACAACCCCGCCATCCTCACCTTCGTTCCCTTTTCCTTATCTCTCAGAGGCATTAAAGAGCAACACAAAAGGCTTTGATAAGCTTTTCCACCAATACTTTTGATTCCAATTCCCCCTTCCTTCTTGTTGCAACTTTCTTCACCCTCCATCGTGATCAACATCATCCATCAATGACTAACACATTAGCGTGTTACCAACTCTTGGAACTCAATGTCATATCTGCACAAGACCTAGCACCGGTGGGTAGGTCCATGCGAACCTACGCCGTGGCATGGATTGACGCGGAGCGCAAGCTTTCCACCCGGGTGGACCCCCACGGCGGGGTGAACCCGACATGGAACGACAAGTTTGTTTTCCGGGTGGGGGAGGACTTGGTATACGATGACACGTCATTAATCACCATTGACATATACGCAATCCATTGGTTCAAAGACATCCACGTAGGCACGGCACAAGTCCTGACCGCTGACCTCATCCCACCCACCTCGCAGGGAATGCAGTTTGCGGGGCTCCAGATTCATCGACCTTCGGGTCGCCCCAAAGGGATTCTGAACATCGGTGCGGCGGTGCTCGACGGCTCCATGCGGAGCATGCCTCTCTACACGCATGAACCCAAGGGGGAGCTTCGGCGCACGAAGAGCGACACCAGCTCCATGGTCGGCTCAGAAGCCATGGCTCACGCTAAGAAGGGAAAAGCAAGCTCCGTAGTTACCCCGTCCGAGGTAAGCAGCAAGAGCCCAAAGACAAAAAAGAAGGGTAAATCAAGCAAGAGAGTCTCGATTGGAGCCACCACAACAAGCGACTACAACGTCGTGCAGCGCAGCTCTGCGGCTTCGCAGAGGATGAGTAGTGGCTATCAACAATGGAGCACTCCGGCCATGGCTTATCATAGTAATAATAATCCGTTACATAACATTAATAGGGGTGCCGTAAGACCCACTCCATTGCACGCGTTAGACAAAGTGGTGTACGGCACTCCATATAGGACAAACTTGGGCCGGCCCATCATGACCGACTCTGAGTTAGGCCCGTCTGCTTCCGAGGTGGCCGCGGCGGTCGCCAGACACCCGCTGGTGGAGGAGGGCGACAATTCTACGGTCGGTGGATGGAGCTTGGACGACGAGACCGTGGAGGGAGTGCAACCCAAGGTGGAGAGGTGGCGGACGGAGCTGCCGCCGGTGTACGACGGCGGCGAGATGTCGAGCATGACTAAGACAACTAAGAAAGAGAGGCAGTCACGCAGGCACTCCACCGACGGTGTTAGTGATAAGGGCCTGTTCTCTTGCTTTAGTGTTATATGTGGTGTTCAGTGTTCAATTGTTTGCGGCGGTGACAACAAGAGGAAGAACCGGCGCCGCCGTGTTCAGTCTACTGATGATGCAAGCTTTCTATGACAGGAAGAACATGAAGAATTGTGTTACGTGGGAATGGTCTAAAATGTGTATTTTCTTACCAAAAAAAAATCAATTTTTTATATTTTAATCTAACTTTTTCTTTTCCTTAAATATATTCTCTCTCTCTCTCTCCCCGTCTTTGCTTTCTAATGAATTATGAATTTTAGATTCTCTTTCCAGTTGTATCTTGTTTTGTTATGGTTTTAGTTGTAGAATACATTATTAGATTATGCTATTTTTTATTTTATTTTATTTTTTTGGTACAGAGATTAAGCTATTTTAATCATGAACTCAATATTCATCAATTCATTTCACTTTCAAATAAAATTGGTGAAAAGAATATATTGTTAATTTTGTCAAAGAGGACTTCATATTTTATAGAATATTATTACACGTACACCAAAAAATATACACCATACATACACCCTATACGTATAGACATAAAGTTTGTGTTTTAATGCATGTAATGTTTGTGTACTTAATTGAGTATAACTGAGAATATCATCTATAAGTTTATAATGTTTGTGCACTCATGAAAATAAAGATAGTGCATTATTAATGGTGTATGTATGAATGTATAAAATTTGATGTACATGTAACATTTTTGTATATTATATGTACCAAAAAAGAGACTTCCTTTTGAAATAGAGCTTTATCAATACTTTTTTGGGTCAAACAGAGCTTTTTCTGAATGTACTTTTAGTGAGCTGGTTCATGGGCTTTCCTTTTGGCGATATAAAAATTTTAAGAAGTTAATGCTTTAAAATGTGGTGTTAATATTGTAAAGGTTAATCTCATGAAAAATATGAGTTGTTGTTGCAGAAAACTTACACATATATAGATTTGGTCATAGAAATAACAATTAACTTACATTATGCTGTCGCGGCATCAAATAGAAATGCCGAGAACACATTCTTTAAAAAAAAAAAATATGTTATTTGTAAAGACTCACTTAGTGAAAGAGATATAAACATGGACATCTAATGGAGTCCACTCGAGGGGGGAAAAAATGTAGTAGAAGTAACTCAGAGAGAAGAAAAAGAAATAAGAATGCGCTTCACTCATTCATGATTATATCTCGTTTTGTATGTATAAATAACGTATTTTCAAAAATTGACGAAGGATAAAGAACTTAATAAGCAGAACAACCTCAGCAGACAACAAATAACATTAACTCGGATGGTCATTCTGCATTAATATTTAAGACGAGTGAGAGTAGGGTTCTTTTCAACGCGAACCTTAGGCAGGGGAATATCATTTCCCTCTCACTGCTTCCCAAGATATCAATGAGCATGAAACCATGTCCTGTACAAAACTTGGAAGCGTTTTTTATGCAAGTGCTTGAGCACAAATTCGTCAAAATATGAAAATTTACACGCCCGGTTCGCTTGTTATGTAGATGAGTTCGACAAGTGTTCTCAAGACTACAGATATCATCCCCATACAATAATGCAAATATAAATGAATATCTAGATACGCACAACTCAATGGCAAACAGATATGTATCATATGCAAACGTGAGGATCTGTGCTGCATTGAACATTTATTTATTTTTCTAAATACAATGACTGAATTCATACGACAAAGATCTGTCCTGCCATTACTGCAATGCATTAATGACAAGTCGACGTGTTATACTTTTCACTCTCAACCATCCGCTTTGGTAGGAATTCTATTCAATCGTTAGTATACCATAATTTTCCATATTGTTGCAATACTAAAACTTGGGATTATGATATCTATCTGTGCATAAAGTGTGCATCATAACTCATAATGGCTCTACAATGTTGAAACCCTGGAGGCATTTGCACCAATTTATTGAAGGGGAGGAAAAAAAAAGACAGTCACAGTAACTAAAATACGGATTGTCTAAGGTACGTAAATTGAAACCTACACTTGTAACAGCAACGACTACCACAGTACTCACAAAGTACTAAATAAACCAATCACGCAGGGGCAAATACAAATAGATTTGAAAACTTATAGCTTACAGGTTTTAATGGCTACATGTAATAGTATACAAAACTACCCGAGGTGTAGATCACAAGGGGATTATTATATTGAAAATAACAGCCTACTGCAAGAACTCTCTAGGATCAGTAACATAACCAGTCAATGCAGATGCCGCAGCTGTAAATGGGGAAGCCAAATAAATTTGACCTTCCTTGTGCCCCATTCGGCCCGGGAAGTTCCTATTTGTGGTTGAAACACAAACCTGCAAAAACCAGCCCACAAGCAATGGAATAAATTATTCAGATTCTCAATCTATATATAGAAAGGATATAAATGCAACCGTGTGGAATAGGAATATTCATTCATCAACTGTTAGATAATAAGCCTTGCTCGATTCAACATTCAGAACCATACATCCTTATGTTTTAAAATATCTAAACAACTATTAGGACATCATTGCACGTTAAAAGAAGCTAGTAAAGAAATCAGGCACAAGACTGTAGATACAGGAAACGTGCTTGATTTACCCTACTCACTTAGACCAGTATCAGTGGGATGTTATCAACCACAGAAAGGAGAAAACAGAAATGGCTAAGTAAATAGAACGAAACAGTAAAGATAGTCTGAGGTCTGAGCAATTAGAGGGTGCTCAGGTCTCAGCCAAGTCCTAGCCCAATTTCTTTCCTAATTCAGTAATGACCACCCTCTGTACAAGGTATACCCTCACAGTCATTCTAACGTAGCACACACCATGGCCTCTCTTTACTCATGCACAAAAGGACAGCTCATCAGATAGTCTGCGGGGCACATTGCTGATTCTCTCTATTTCTCCTCTGTTACATCATGAAATTTTTTCCTTTTGAGAAAAACACTGAATTACCCTCCTTTTACTCGGACCTCTATCAATACTCACCCTCTAAGAGCCACCTAGTCCTCAAGGCAGAGTTTAGGAAACTGTTCTAATAATGGTTGTCACCTTCTCCCAGGAGTTCTCAAGCTCTATTAAATCACCCACGGATTCTGCTGGGAGGCAGGGGCTGACTCGGTATCTGCTGCTACACAGTATTTTAATAGAGCAATAGAGCTACATGGAACACATGATGGAACTAGAGAACCTGGGGGTAGCACCAACTTATACACCACACTACAGCCCCTATCTTTTCAACAAACTTGAATGGCCCCGTAATACCTTGGACTAAGCTTCTGGTTTATTCTGGTAACCAAGGACTTCAGCCTGTATGGCTGTATCCTCAAGTAAACCAAGTCTCCCACATGGAATTCCACACACTTTCTATTCTGATCAGCCTTGATACGGTTCTGGGCCTTGAGTAGCTGAGACTTCATCTATCATATTCCTCTCTTCTAGCCTCAGGTTTACTTCTTCCACAGGAGACGGGTTAACATCTCCTCTGGTCAGGACAGGAGGGTCCTTACCTCCCTGCCTTAAAGGGCTTTGAATGGGGTGGTATTCGTGGACACGTTTTTGTTTGTGATGAGCCAAAACTCTGCCCAGCAGAGCCACTTAGGCCACTGTTTTGGTTTATTCCCTGTGAGACACCTCAAGTAAGCTTCAAGACAGATCTATTTACCACTTCCATCCGGCCATTTGTTCAGGGATGGTATACTGAACTGTATCGCAGCTTAGTCCCTGCCAGGCTAAACAACTCAGTCCAGAAGCATGGGAAGCAATGTAATCGGACCACTTCCTTCAAAAAGACAGCAGCTACTATGTACCAAAAAATAAGTACTGCAGCTATTTCATTTGCAGAATATGGGTGGGGAAGTGCCGTGAAGTGAGCATATTTTGTGACTCTGTCTACCACCATCAGTATGGACATGTCTGACCATGTTTGAGAGGAACAGGCAAGGGTTGGAGGAGGCCAGCCAACCAGCCGGGTGAAGTGTTTGATATTTGTTTTGTTGGCAAATGTCACAGCCAACCCCACCTAGATGGGTAAGGCTTTGTTGTTGTTGTATAATTCTGTCCTTTCTAATTACACCTGATGCCACTACTAGTGTTCATTATTTGACCAAAGATCATGTTGATTCTTCAAGACAATCATAAAGGGAATAACAATGTTTCAAACAAAACAACCTTATCAGTCTTCTCTAAAATATGTAGCTCATGACAGCTTTTATTCATCAAATCAGTTGCAAACATAACTCATCATTAATCCTCTCAACATAACACTATCAGCTCATAACAATTTTTTTTTATTTAAAAAAGATCCCTTTTAAGTTCGTTCATACAAATGAGTAGAAATGAACAAATTATATCCGTATGCAATCAGATTATTTTTAGCCAAAGATAGATCAATGCTTGATAATATCAGCAATTACTACAATGTGATAGGGATAAAAGAAAGAGTAAAACCTTATTTAATCATATATCCATCATTGCCATCCATCTGATAAATTTTAGCAAACTTAGTCCCTAAAACTTGAAATCCACAATTTTTTCCATTTCTCGATCTATCTAATGTTAACTTTAAAAGTTTTTCTGCAACGTTGAAAGATGACATAACATCTAAATCAGTCAACTTGGCTAAAACAATGTTGCTATGCCAGTTTTGCACATCCCTTGGTGCATGTATGTGTGAACAATATTCTATATTAGAGTAGACGAAAACCATTTGGAAACGTATTTTGGCCTAACATGTAAAATCAACTATCAAAGTTAAATGCTAAAATCAGATGGATTACAGGATGACAAATTGATGATTTTAAGTATTAGGAACTAATTCTATAAAACATAATGTTGATAAAAGATGTATCTTTCAGAGACCAAAGTATGATTTTACTCGAAATATAGGTGGAATTTGAGCTATTCTAATATATTCATACTTCTGACAAAAGAAGAGGAACTTGCCTGAGGTTCATTCAAGCGTGCATAAGTATCCTTAGGGCCACCCAAACAAGCACCACAGCTAGGACTTGCAGGTGTGTCACACCCAGCTTCTTCAAATATCTGGGAGCAAGTCTTACCACCAGATCCAGGAACCGGGATGCTATATAAGTCCATCCAAACCTTGAATCCCATCAACAGTCATAGACATATTAACTCATTCATGTAGCATCATTTCCTCTGAGCAATTTTTTAATAACTGTAAATCATCAGATACCAAGATATAAACAAGAACACATTCTCAAACCTTTTGTGTTGCGGGTACAAGAAATGTGGGAACTTTGACCTTTTTACCCTGCAGATATCAAGCTTGTAATTAGGGGAAATAAAAGATTCATGAGACACTGACACAAACATGCCATAAAAAGCATAGGACATTCTATAGCAAAGTAACTGATGCAATGCAAGGCAAAATACCATACAAGAGAAATACATATCAGACACAATTTTTTTGATAGAAAAAGAAACTTTATTAGAAGAGAAAAAAATATTATAAAGGAGAATAAGGCTTCCAGTGAAAGAAAGAAATTAACAACTGAATCCAATGTGGAAAAACCATGCAACAAAGCATGTCAATCCCTTTGCAGGTCGGATAAAGAAACACCGTTTAACAGGTTTATGCATTAAGATAGACATTTGTCATACAATACTAATAAGTCATATGTTGCAGACTGGCATTAGCCTTGACCATTAATAAATATAAATAAAAAGTCAGAACTCTAAACCCACCAATAATATCTTTTCACAACTTCAGTCAACATTCTCTACAAGAATTATCACACAATAATACAACACTTACCGATGCTAGAAAAACCTTTGCTGCAGCCATGAAATCTTCTGTTTTTCCACCTGTACAAGATCCTATGTATACCCTGTCAATTTTCACATCCTTGCACTCTCTTGCCAAAGCACGGTTATCTGGAGAATGAGGCTGCAACATTCATAAGCATCATATTAGCTGTGGGGATTGCAGACTGCAGAGGCATCAGAGATTACCAAAATATAGTTGCACGGAAGATAAACAAAGAATAAAACCTCCCTAAAAATGCAATCAAGGGACTAACCTTGGCCACTAGTGGCTCCAATTTTGAGACATCAAACCTATACTCAGAAAGAAATCTACATGCCAATATAAAAACAAGGTATTAGTAATGGATAAAATGAATTAACAACAGATACAATGTAGTGGCTACATTCAGCTTGTCTCTCTAATATCAATATCGCAAACAGTGTTCATTCACCTCAATAACTTGCTAAGGACTAAGGACTAAGGGATGCACGGAAAAATCCATTTATAATTTTATATACAGTAAATAAACTAACAGCACAATGTACTGCAGCAAAGTACCAAGGACATGAACACCCTTAAGCAAACTGATAAGAACAGGAAATAGAACCAAAGAAATACAGAAAATGATACTTTTATTGATGTGTCACACAGACCAATCCAATGAGAATTGTCTGCTGTTATATGGAATAACAGAGAAAAATGCAATGAGAAAAGATAAGCTAAGTAGTATAGAAACTCAGCACCCTCCTAGAAGTCCCAACTAGCAATAGCCTGCCTCACTCTCCCCTCTCAACCCATAAAATAATCCCCTGCAGAACCCGATCCACCATCATAGCCTGTAATTGCTCCCCTCCGCGGAATTAGAATCTTCTCTCTCAATCACTGTTGTTATTGCTGTCATTCATTGCAATCTCTCCATTTAATTCCTCTGTTTCATCCCTACTATAATCCTCAACAATTCTTCCCTGCAAATCCTCCCATTCCTTATTTAGTTCATTCCCCTTCTGTAAATCTTCTCTTTCCTTATTTAATTCAGCTGACTTTAGCCTATTTATCCTCGTGTAAACATTTTTCACCCTTGGTTTATCTCTAGGGACCCTATCACAAACTAAACATTTGCTTCATTCACTGCTCTTAACATTCCCCTCAAGTTGGATCACAGATGTTAATCATGCACAAATTGTTACAAGGATAGTAACATCTATTAACCAATTTGAGGAGGGTGTTAAGAGTAGAGCATGCAGAAATACATACCATAGACCAACATTAAGTAAGGTTTTTCAATACATTTTATTTTATAAAAGAATTATTATATTAACAAGATGAGAAGAATGATAACGAGTGGAGGACAAGAGATTCTCAATACAAAAACAAAATATTAGCAAAAAAGGACATCAAAAGAGCAAAGCTTTCCAATCTAAGCAAATCCCAGGGAAAACCTGTAAAAAAGATCATGCGTTTTTACATGTATCAGCCTCAAAGACTATAATCAATAGTAAACATCATCATATAACAAGCAACGAAAAAGGCATCTTCCAAGCCAGCAACCCAAAGCTAGCCCCCTTTATTTGGTCCCAAGATCTTTTTACTTAAAGAAGAAAATCATTTAGACTAAGAGTACGGAGTTGGGAAGATAAGAGTTCCTCCTTCCAACACACAAATAAAGAGGGTCAAAAACATCAATTAAGCAACGTTTGCCCAATCCACATGAAGTTGGTTTATTTCCTTAAACCAAAATTTGGTAGGGTGTGCCCTGCAACCTTAAATAATATTTCTTGTTGATAAGTTGTACTGATTTTGGGAGAAGGAAAGAAGCTAAATGCATGTGGCAACAAGCAGTTTTTGCCACTATGGCGCATTTGGTTAGAACACAATTCTGGCACACCTTTTACGAAAAATTCTCAGACAAGCATGTTTTGTGGGATAGGATTATGCCTTTGTCGTTTGTTTGGTGTAAAGCTCACAATCTTTTAAGAGGATTTTGCCTCTCAGATATATGAGAGATTGGAAAGCTTTACCTCGTTCTAAGCCTTTTTCTTGTTCATTCTTGTTTCTATAAAGAGGATCGATTGTCCTCTTATGTTTTGTAATTCTCTACTCTTCTTAATGAAATTCTTCTTTAAAAACACTAGTAGTATCATGACCATGAAGCAGCTACCATCACCAGCACACACCAAAAAGGACTACAGATATGTAAATGGCCATGTTACACTTCTTCATAAATACACCATCTTGACAAGTGTTTTCTTTTAATAATCCCCAAGGTTAACATGCTGTCTCAAGGTGCTTCTCCTGCAAATAGCTAGCTCATATAGGTCCCTTCCTCAATTTTTTTCTTTTTATTTGATCTATGAGAGAATAAGTACAGGAAATTATAAAACTGACTACCTTGCTTGCTGGTCGCTATAAACTGGTTCATATGGCACAGATGTTTTACCCTGAACAAGCAAAGGAAACAACATTTAAGCCAATGCCTGGCAGACAAGGGCATAATATGCAAAGGAAAAACATCATGTACGGGTAAACACAAAAACACAACACAGTAAATCAAGACTATACACAAGACAGAATATTACACACTGCGATGATACAAGAGTCTAACAAATACAAAATTTGAATTTTTATATCAATCTGGTAAAGAAAGGTAAATATAAAATCTTAACATGATTTTTATTAGTAGAACCATTGAGAGAAACACTAGATATACAAGCAAAGTGGGAACATGCATGAGGCAAGACAATGATTTCAGTGCATCTGCCCAAATTGCACAAACCTCAAGATATTTATAGGTAGTGCTATCAGCAGGAACAACACCATTCTTTCCTCCAGCTTCAACAACCATGTTGCACAATGTCATCCGTTCTTCCATCTACCCAACAGGAGCAAATTACCAAAATGAAACACAATATAATTTTTTTAAAAAAATAAAAATCAGAGATTGAAGTTTGCATAATAAACAAACTTACATTTAAACTTTCAACAGTTGTGCCAACAAACTCCATAGATTTATACGTTGCACCAGCCATAGTTATTTCACCAATAATCTGCCAGGCAAACCATTCACTCACGTATTAAGCATTTAATCTTTATATATTTGTTAAAAGCAAAAAAGGTAATTATACAACCCATGATTTCATTATACACACGCGCGCGCACACAAAAAATTACAGGATCAAGGTAGACTCACCTGCAAAATCAAATCCTTTGCAAGCAAATAATCAGGCATCTCTCCATCCATAACAAATCTTAGTGTTGGAGGCACCTGTATTTACATAATGTATATATTTTAAAAAAATAAAAATCATCTATAAATAGAACAAAAAGTTACTTCTCCAACTTTGCTAATGTGCCAAGAGTTTCAAGAAAATCATTATTAATTTCAAATTATTTTGAAATGAAGTCATAGATTATCTCAAATATAAGAATATATAATATATTAGAAACAGCCAAAGAGCGGAGATCGAAAGAACCAAGCAAAAGCAAAATTCAACTGACAAAAATACTATTCTTCCATAAATATTGCCTGAATCTCTTATGCCAAATATTTGGCATCCACTTCGAGTTTATGTCATCTTTAATTGTGGCTTTTCTATTGTCAGTCTTCTTTGTCTTTCCCAAATTAAATTGCACGCCACAATCTGGAAGACATCTTCTCTCCTGGCTTTCGGTTCAAATCTGCCCCTATATCACTCTTGAATTCCTCCACCACAAGCATATTCCTTACTCAATTTGTAAAGTATGCCTCAATCAAAGGCTTAGGTGAACTTAGTTTTGATATTTGAGTTCATGCAGTTGATTGCTCAGAAGAAAATTTAATATGGCCATTAAATTACATATAGTCCATGCTCTTTATGTGTTGCACTTTTCACACAAAAATTTTTAGGTAATCAATTTATTCTTAGGTTATACAAAGTGAAAAGTTTAAAGAAATAAAATTTGCAGAGTCAACAAATACATGACTTGCAAAACAATGCTTCTTTTTCATGAAAGGGTGCATATGAGAATACATAGAGAAGAAAAGAAAATTGAAGAAAAAGGGAGATAGTCAAGGCCTATAGATGAACAATAATGTTTTGTTGCCTCTCTAGGCTTTGCCTCTTTGTTGTCACTTTTCACTTCTTCTTCCATATTCAGTTGGTCATCTCAATATTTTTGGTTTATCTAAACAATATTAGTTACAAATAATGACAGGTTATTAAAAATTAAGTGTCATTTCATTTAATTTCTTAGCCATCTTAGCTGAGCAAATGAATTTTGGGCAGATAAAGTGAGGCTCAACAGCAGCGCTCTACAGCGCTCTGCAGTCTTAGAGTTTGGATTGGCAAGGAGAGAAAGTGATCATGCTATGAAACAATAATCACAAATAGTGATCAATGCAATGTGTTCTCTGAAAACACTGGAAAAGTGCAAGAACTTAGCTACAAGAAAGGAAGGGGTAAAGGTCCTAAAAGCTAAATTTCAAAACCATGGTAATTCTTAACGCCATCATAGACCTTATTGATACATTAAATTACCTTGAGCAGAAGCTTCCCAGCCCCCAACACAAAACCAGCATCAGTATTCCCGATCCCTGTAGCAAATTGACCAAATGCTCCAGCAGTACAAGTGTGAGAATCAGTACCTAAGAGAACCTGCAGACAACCGAATGGGATTAACCAAGAAGGAACCAAAATTCGTTCAAACAGTACTTAACTAGCCTTTTAAAGAACTTGCTCAACTAATCCAACCTCTCCTGGCCTGCAATGACCTTCCTGAGCAAGAGCAATATGGCAAACACCTTTGTAGTCTGGATTTGCCTGCATTGTTATAATCCTCCAATGTTTATGGATGGATATCATGTATTGCAATTTTCTTTAAGAATTGAAACAACCAAATTATTATTGAAGAAACATAGAATGCATACCTTAAAATTACTAAGATCCTTAATATCGTAAAAGTACTTAATATTCTGCTCATGGCAGAAATCTCTTAATATGTCAACATTGCGATTAGCACGCTCATCACTGGTGAATATATAGTGGTCAGGTATTATTACAACTTTTTCACGGTCCCAAACCTAAAATGGAACAATGCAGTCAGGAGATTACGAAAGTTAGGCCATAGCATCTAAGGAAAATGACTGTCAAGCAATCCTAAGAAGTAAAACATCCTTGAATGAACAGTATAAAGACTTAAACCAGATACTTTTCTGTGAATGCTATCAGATATCTAGTTATGTAACAGATGACTTTCAATGTACAGGAACTGGTCATTTATATCTTGCCATGGACTTCAACAAGAGCGCAATCAAAAGAATAAATTTATGTTGATGACATTCCTAGCTAAAAAATTACCCTGTCATATCCATTATTACTGATTAGTGATTAGCGAATAGTATACTAGAACCACCACTTGACTTCTAAATTGACAAAGCTCTCATAAGCAGAAATCACTTAATTACTTTCGATAAACAGCAACTACAACACAGATAGTTCCTTAAATCAATTTGATTACATGACTCTCATCCTATCTCTCATCGTATTGTCTTCAGACAATGTAACAAACAACTCATCCTTCTCCAAATCACCAAAAATTCATCTCTAAATTTACAGTGACATCTATGAGTACCACTAATTAAGTTTTACAACCATCACAAATCAAATTTCAGAACTACACATACGTACAACCATCTTAAAGCAATTAATTACCTTGGCATCCTCACCAAATTCCCTTTTGAAAATGCCAATAGAACCAGGGCCACACACATCATGTGTCATCAAAATATCAACATTAACCCAAACGTTATCCCCAGGGCTCAAATGGAGTTTCTCGGAGGATCTAGCCAATATCTTCTCTGTCATCGTCATCGCGGTCTTCACCTGAAACCAAATCAAACAAGACTCAATCATCATGAATCGATCACAAACAATCCAAAATCCCAAAAGGGCATCAACGGAACTGATCCTGTGGTAGAAGGTTGGCGCTGAGATTGCTGTGGTGCAGCCACCGAGCAACAAATTCTCCTGGAACCAGTCTTCTGGCATCGCTGAGAATAATTGGGAGACGCGGAAGTGAAAGCGGAGAGACCGAGATCATTCTGAGAGACAACCAAAACAGCAGAAAAAAAATATGAGTTGGAGCTAAGTTAACCACTTCGAGCAAAAGGGGTGAAGAAAAAACAAGTCTTTAATTAAAAAGGGTGCAAAATAAGAGAGAGAGAGAGAGAGAGAGTGAGAATGAAATTAATGAGTTTGGGTTTTGAAGAGAAAACGATGAAAATGAAAAGAACCAACCTTTGTGTGGAGGATTGATGTTGATGATGAAGCAATGAAAGAGGAAGAAGAAGCCATTGATTTTGGAGCAGAATAGAACGGAGGAAGAGACTATGGCGGCGGATGAAAATGGCTACTTGAGTTTTGTGTGTGTTTCCTTTTGTTTAGTACTGGGGACGGATTTAATGGTCATGCTATCTTTGAGATTATTTAGTGGTTTTGTCACAATATTACGAAATTGGCACTGCACACACATTTTCAGGGTGATAAATGCTGATACTTAATTTATTAATTTTTTATTATTTTTATAATTAAATTTATTAAATTTTATTATCATTTAATATTTCATATTTTATATGATTGTAATAAATTTTTTATTAATTAAATTATTTAAAAAATCATCTTATAAGAGATTTAAAAATTTATATGTAAATCATATAATTTATTAATATGTCATATTAAATTATAAAATAATAATAAAATTAATTAAATTCAATTAAAAATATTATTAAAAATAAATTAATTAAATAACGTATTTACATGAAAAACCCCCCATTTTCATAGTTATTAATATAGCGTTTGTAAGCGTATGGAAAATACAGAGACGGTATAGAGACGCAGGGAGGACTTGTACACCTCAGCTATCTATCATTGTCCTTTGTTAAGTATAAGTTACCAAGAGAGAGCCGCAAATTTGGTCCATATGGCATATGGCATATGGCATATGGCATATGGCATTGACTGAAATTGTGATAAGCTCCTTAGTTAAAGTAGTATTTTTATTAACTAACTATCAAATTTAAATAAGGACTGCTACTTAGCACGACAGAAATTGTTCGAATGGTACTCGATATACTACAGTCGACTTAATGTTATAATAAAATGGGGGAGACAATTATGGAGGAGAGAGAAAACAGTTGTGTATTGCTCATTCGCACAAAATGTCCGACATGTGTGTCGAGCTAAGTCTCTTTCCAATTTAAATCTCATACCGGTTGTTTCGCCTAACTTAGCATAATTTTTGAGTGCTCAAGTCTTGGACACACCCCTTAAAACACAGTTATTATGTATAATAGTTTATATTAATTAAATGTTTGGAATTTTCTCGCTCAATTTATTTTTCCTAAAGCTAACTATATATTATTTTTTTAATATAAATTTTAGATTTTATTAAATTTATTCCTCTTACCGCACTAAATCCTTTTTAATTTAAAACTAACATTCTCTCACCATTAACATTTAAAAATATTTAAACTAAAAGCAAAATAATTTAAATAAAAAATAAGAGCATAAATCTAAAATAATTTATGTACGTAACACGTGTATCAAAGTGGTTTTAAGTAAAAAAGCTATTGTCTCATTTAGGCAAATAATCTAAAGGTGTTGTTAAAGTACTTAAACCATAGTTCATAGAGTGCAAACAAAATTTTAGAACAAAGATTTTTAGGTGTCCTCCTGACAAGGACAAGAAAAATTACTGCAAAATTATTCAATATGCACTTCAGCTTTGTAGGTTATAATTGTTACTCGCTTTAACTACATTTTTAATGTAATAGCAGAAGTGTTGAGCACTGCATATATAATATAGAGCAACACCTAAAAATCTCATTAAGATCACGCTGAATTATATTTCTTATATAATTTGAGTCTCAAACTGTATTCGAAAATAAGTAATTTTTATTTTAACAAGAAGGGTTGTTTTGAACCGAAGCATGGTATGCAACATTGCAACCTATAAACCAACACACATTTTCCTACTGTTATTGGAGATCACAACTTAAAGCTGATATGCTTCAACACTGTTTCTTGAAGAAGAAGAACAAGGGTCATGTTTATCACAACTTAGGAATTTTATATAAAGATAGAAGAAGGAAGAAGCCAATGTTACCTTATGAAGTGTCAAAATTCAGTTGTGTAACTAAGTAAAGAGAGTAAGGAACCCGTGTTGGAGAAGGGGAGCACGTGCAAAAGAATACTCGAACCAATAGAGCACCAAAGATTTTCTTGCACGTGCCCTGCTTCTCCAACAAGGAACTTCTCACTCAGTGCACACACCTTCAGTGTAAACTAGGGAGATGTAGTGGAAGTTGAACTAAGAAGTGGAAAATGGCTCAGTATTTATAGGTAGCAAACCTTAGAGAGAGAGCCAGAGACATGAGAGATTTTATGTGAGGAAACGTCGCAATAGCAATGAGTGAAGATCTTTTTGTAGAGAAAAAAATAAATAAAATAAAATAAAGTGAAATTAAATTTAAAAAAATTGAAAAGTCTGGCAAAATCATGCCATGCCATGCCATGCCATCATTGCAAGTACACAGAAAATTCAAAGAAGGGATATATCCAAGGAAACTTAAATTCAGTCTTGTCTCCCTTAATTTCATAAACATAAAAAAGTCACCAACCCCACTTTGTTCATTTGAGGTTCACTGCTGTAGCAGAGAGACTAACTAGTACATGCCCTCTGAAGGGAGGAGTTATTATTGTAACCTTTCTCATTTTGCAAGGCTAATAAAAAATGTAACATGTGCTACAGCAGTAAGAGATTAATTTTGATACACTTTAGTGTAAAGTATTTTGCAATAAATTTTTAAGTGAGTACAAATTTAATACTTCATCTTTAGGTATAAATAATTATTGCATATTTTATTAAGTGTTTTTAGGTCTCATTAAATGACATTTACTTTTATTGTGAGTATGTTCAAGAATAAGATGTTAGTTGTGTGCTTTCTCATGTTTTACACTGTCAATTAATTATATAGCATCATGTGTATAACTTTTGAGATAATTATTATAAGAGTCAAATACTTTTAAATGTACGGTAAACTCTAAAGCTAAACTTTTACATTGATTATATATCAAAATTAAATTCATATTTTAAGTAATACTTCAAGGAAAACAAAAAATCATGTTGAGATTATCTTTGAAGTAAAAAGTAAAATAAAATTGTAACTGTTTTTAAATTAATTAATCAGTGATGCTTATTCAAAATGTAATTTTATGAAATTATCACGAAAGGATTGATAAGAACACATGTGAGTCCAATAATCAAGGAGGGGGAAAAGAATCACAAATGAATCATAATTGAATTCACACAAAAACAAAATCAAGTCATCATGCTCGAGTTTAACTCTTGTAGATAGAAAAAATTAGTGTTTAAGAGCTTCATTCATATAGAAGACCAATGATTTGAATTCGATTAAGTAGAATCCAATAAACTTAAAATACTGATATTTTCGATTTAAAAAATGTACACCTTATTAAATAAAATAAATGGAGATGAGTTCTAGTTATTGGTTAATAATTTCATTTTAAAAGAACTCTTATCCTACTTCAAAAAGAACTTTAGAATTTCTCCTCTCAGAAGGGTCCTTTGCCCCCTTTGCTCGTACTAATGCCAGACGTTGGATCAACAAATGTTGGGTCCCACATGCATAAGGGGCTCCCCTACATGGCTACGTTGGGTCTGGAAAGAATTGGATGGTGCAATGACCAAGCAACAAGGGGAGAAGAATAATGAAAAAGAGTGCATGTAGGGCTTTGCGTGTTGGTCGCAAGTTTTTGAGTATGGCATGTGTGTGAGTGCCTTATGTGAGTCTTAGAGAAAGTTGGGGGTGGCTCCCTAGGTTGATATCATTCCCTATGTGTAATAGGTTCCTTTACTAATTATGTTATTTGTACTTATTATTCATGGACAATGTATCGTTCATAATTCATCTATCATTAAATGTGATTTCAACGAAATTTATACTATATTGAAATCTAATCCAATGGTGGATGAGTTGTGAGTTGGCACAACATCTTACAAATAATGAATAAAAACAACATTTCTTTTTTTCTCCATAGAGTTTTTGGTCCTTAATCAAGCGCAAAAAAATTCTTGTGTGATTATGAAATGTCATATTAAATATGTTATTGATCATACAATGATTAATATTTTAACTCTAATTGATATATATATTCTCTTGATAAAAATTAAAATGTTGTTTATTGTGTGATTAAGACTATATTTAACGTGACGCATGATGACATCGTGATATCTCCTCTAAGAGTGGGTGGTAGACTGCAAGAATTTCAATGACTTAACATTAATACCTAAACACTGCCCGTGAAGGACTCAAGACTTTACGCCTGGCAAGTCGGTATAGGTTGTAGGGTTATAGCTATCCCTTCGAATTCAAAGGCTAGCCACATAACTCTGTTCCTTTTTAATGAGTGTATAATTTTCCTTTTTATGCATACTAATTGGCAAATCATCCTTTGATCATAGCATAATTGTACTTGCAATCCTATAATTGTACATGCTTAAGGGTATTGTCCCTTTTAAGTTTTTCCTAAAGGTTTTAATGAGGCAAGTCTCACTATGTGAAGCGTTGTTAAGTTTTAGTGGCTTGGTGGTTTTCATAACTATTTTACCCACAATTTTGTTGAATGAATGACATTTGGACTTATTGAGGGAGAAAAAAAAAAAGTAATTTGATGCTTAGGAAAAGTGGCTCATTGCATGAAACTCTTACTTGGTGGGGTTTAAAGAGAGTACATGTATATAGTCTTATTCTTACAAACGGAAATGTGATTTTTAAACTTTAAACTTGTGACCTTCATGATTTAAGTAATTTGATGCTTACTTTTTATAAATAAGATCTTGAATTTGAATATTTTAAAAAGAGAAAAACAACGTTAAGAGAACTTTATTCAAGCAATAGCCAAAACATAATAAAGAAGATGTAATAAATTTGTTTTACGACAATAATTAAGTATTCTCCCGTTAGGTAAATTCAATTATGCACACTCCTTATGCAAGTGAAAAAATGAAATTGGACTTGAAATCTCTCTCTAACCTAGTTCCATCCTTTACCATCACATAAAGTATGCAAAACTAGGTCAAAATCTACATCATTTTCACCAAAGAGAATCCCCTACATGTCCTGTTTTGAAAGGTTTTCGTTCATTTTTTCCCCTTCCCTTTGGTGAAGAGGAGTAATGAAACATTGCAAGTCTAGGTGAATAGCATGCTGTGAGAGAGAGAGAGAGAGAGAGAGAGAGAGAGAGAGAAAGCCAGTGCCGTGCAGCAATGGTTCAAATCCTAGTTTCAGTTTCTTCATAGGTCACACTCACGCATTCCCCCCATCATTACCCTTTGCTGTGTATATCCCCTTGCCACACTGATCATGCCAATTTGAATTATGGCAACAATGCAAAGTATGAAAACATGTCACCAGTGGATTCCTACATATTGACAAGCACTCATGTCTCGTGCATTAAAGAAAACAGATAAGGTCCATGCAGGGTAAGGGAAGGGTAGTGAAGTCCTAGTGTCATTTAAAGATGGATGAAACCTGCAGGGATCCTTGTTAAATAAGGAGTGTCATACACTTTGTGATCTTAAACCGGTTACATTACAACATGTATCCATATATCAAATCCCGCTGTAATGGTTATTTGGTTAAATACATTTTAAGAGTAACTATTTTTGATATATGAGATATTCGTTAGTTGATTTTTTTGGCTATAAGACAAATAAAATCTAATTAGTTCTGAAATTTAAAAAATGTTTGGTTAAATAGTTCTAGAAGTGGATAAAATTTTATCTATGGGATATTGGAATTAAATTGAATTTTCTTGGATATCATGTAGATAAAATCTAGTCATTTCTAAAATGAGAATGAGTCCTCTCAATTAAATTTTTTGTTATATATTGTTAAATATGATTTTTTTATCAGTATTTTTTATTACTTTTGTCATGCATATAGCTCATCTCATCAATTAATGATAAAAAATTACATTTAACAACCGATGAAAAAAATTTAATCAAAACCATCTATTATCTTCTAACTGCATTTTTTTTTAAATATGACTAAACCAAAAAAGTTATTACCGTGCATCATACACAATTTGGTATATCAGTACACCTTGTGATCTTTGCCATTAGATCACAAGTTAAATCACACTCCTTGATTAACAGGTATAATGGTAGCAAGCGCCTTCAAGATGGATTGGAGCAGTTATGGGGTTTTGAAAAACAATGGCTATGTGGGAGAAAAGCATAGATTCTGGATGAGGTCATTGTCAAATCTAAGGGACTTTAATATTGGCGTGTGCATCCTGCACTTGGGTATGTAGTAAATGCTTTATTTGGTCAGGCACCCCTTACTATTCAAAGGCTTTTGAGACTCAATCATGGCTCCTAAGCAGCTAAAATTATACAGCAATTGATGTGTGTGGTTGACTATGCCTCAGAAAAAGGAACAGCAACACAACCGAAAGGCACTTGCTTCTTTTCCCCTCATTGAATTTTTGGGGGAAATGGTTTATATGTATCTATAACAAATTTGAGAAATGGTAAAATTGTTTTGTTTCGTTCAATAATTGGCAGCATGGAGCTAGTGCCATGTCCATGTTAGCTAATATGGGCGACTTTGGGACTTAGCCTCCTATTAATATTAATATGAAAAAAAAATTATTAGAAAAATATTTTTTTTTTCTCTCTGTTACATCAACTTTGTTACAATCAGGGAATAGATCATAATAAGCCTGTATTCGGTATGAGCTAAAGTTGGGGGAAAGTTTTTTCTAAAACTCATTGATGTCATACCCTAAGCAAGCGAATTGCCAACAATGGTTCTCTCCAATGCCAAAACCCAAACAGTATGTAAAGTCTTTCATTCTGCCGAAACAATGCAATAGGATTGAATTAGGTTTGGCCAGCATTTCATTTGTGATGCAAAAGGCCACTTAGCCATTTATTGACTTTATGGTTGTGTCATGAGGATAAAGAATTAAAATACAAAACGAAAAGTCAATTTTGTATTATGTTTGGTAATAATATACACGACACAGTTTATTATATTTGTATCATGTTTAATTTTATGGTGACAAGACATAAAAGCATGACAAATGACTTAAAATATTATTTGTGTCTCTTTCTTACTCACTCATAATTTCATTAAAATTTTATTTCCCTCCTTGTGTCCATGTAAAATGGAAATATAAAAAATATACTAATTTTTTATTTTGAAACACTAAGTTTTTGTACTTATCTTCATAACTAAATAAAATTATATTTCTATACCTTATATTTATGTCATGTATCAACAATCAAATACAATGTATTGTCAACCTCTATTACACCTACCAACATGTTAATTTAAATGAGCGTGCTCACTTGAATTTCAAGTGAGCACTGAAACTATACGTGTTTTATATGGGCTACACCGTAATTGGCGTGCAAGTAGTAGTGTTTCCTTATAGGGTAACAGTTCACGAAAAACCATGCAAACCACTCCCTCCTCCCCTTAAAAAAATGACTATTTGTCACCAGGAATGAGCGTGTTTTATTATTATTATTATTATTATTATTATTATTTGGACATTTCTTGCTTTGTAAATTATCTCTCATCCTAGTTTCAATTTGGTTCTTTTGACTTAACCCTACTGGCACAAATATAGAATCATAGAAAGCACTTACTACGCCTTTTACCTTCATTTTTTCTTAATCACATTGGAAAGAAAAGAAAGAAAAAATAAAAAAAAAGCAGTGCAAACCTTTTCCTTTACTCAGAAATAATACTTGACACTGATTCTCATTGTTGATTAGCTTGGGGAACTAGAAACAAGTGAAAAAAACCGAAGACAGTGATTACTGACATGTCCTACAGACCATGTCCGGTCGTTAACATCTTCGCTTAAAATTGAAATTTACATGAACGACATAGCACATCCTAATCTGCTCCACATTGTAAACAATGTACTCATTGTACAATAAAGATCCCTGCAACACAAAGTCATAGATTATAGAACAAATGTTAAGTCATAACAATCAAGATACTTGTCTGCCAATGAAATTTTCAATTCTAGCGCATACCTTCGTCCTTGAATTCTTTTTGGGTTTTCCCAAGGGAACTATGAGTCCGTCCTCAAGTGCCCGAGCTTGTGACAAATCCGGTTCAGTTGCTCCTACTCCTTTTGTGCTGCAATGAGATTGCAATCATGCATAAAAGATTATTAAACACATTATTTGAAGTTATTATTTACTTGGTGGATTTTGAGCAATGAACTGAGAAAATGAGTCATATACGCCGGTAAACATCACGTGAGCCTGGATCCATGACTTGTTGCATTGACCAACATATTAGATAAAGACGTATAAATATCAATTTAGATTTAACCATAGAATTAGATGACTCCACTTACCTGTCTCAGATAAAAAAAAATATATATTAATAAGTAAGAAACTGGAGAAACAAACCTCAGTTTTCCTTTTGGCAACTTATCAGCATCATATTTAGCCGTTAGAAGCTCAGCCATCTCACCTAGTGCAACCTCACATAACAGTAACACTCCATCTGTAGCGGTATGAGTAGCAAAACAATAATTTGCACTTTTGGAGAACATGTCAGCAAAGTACACCCCCTTCCCAAACATGTATCCAGTAACAGGAGCCTCAGGTGGTGCAATGCGCAAACCTGACAATCATCAATCTCAAACTCAGATATTATAGCATCAAACAATTTTAACTAGTCCACTCAACTAGGACATGCATGCAAACAAAAAAAGCTACTCAAAAATTGAGAGAAGGAATGACCTTGAGATAAAATTCCAGCCCAGTTTGTGAGTCGAGAACCATGCCACAAAAGCATCCTATTTTTTGTCCTGGAAAACTGTCATACAGTGTGGAGAGCAGTTGACTTAATTCAAAATGTGCGCATTTTCTTTTATAAAACAAATGTCTACATAATAAACCTTTGTAACAAACTATGACTTCAAGTTAAAAAACTATTTTTACAATAGAAAAAAATTAAGAGATAAATCATTGTTATAGTGCATTAATCACACCTTTTGGAAGCGTTCAGCCTCTCCTTCTCTTGATGCTCTGAATATTTGAGCAATTTCCACTGAATAGTTTGAATGTGTTTCTGCATGAGTATTCTTCATGTACTTTTCAATCTGATTATCATCGAATGAGGCAAAATGGTGTAATTAATTGACACTCCAGTAGCAGGTCTGATTTAATGAGATAGCAATATGCAACTATGCAGAATGCCTTTTTAAGCTCGGACATAAAAAAGATATGTCAACACCATTTAGATTTCACTATTCCTTAGATTTTTTTGCATGGTAATTAACAAGCTTTAATTTTTACAACAAAGACAGCATAAATGTTTTACCATTGAGAATTCCTCACAACCAAATTCAACTGGTACCAGTTCACAATGAAGGCGTTGATAATGAGCATACAGGGGATCTCCCTACAGCAATTCAAGAATCATAGTCAAAAAGTAGAACAAGCCTAACTAGAAAGTAACGCAGAAATATGACAAAAATTTATAGGAAACAGATTATCATATACCAGCCATTTTAACAATCAAGTTGTCAAAATATTAACAAGTAAAACAGAATTTTCAAGAGGAAAGACATGAGTAGCACAAACAAAATAGGAATGAATTTTATGCAAAAGATAAGTAGATATCGTGAAAAGGACACTTCCTCTATAAACAGAATTGAGTTAAATTAAACATCATACGATTAAATTCCAAATATTAAATTGGTGCAATTAATAACTTTCCATATAAAACGAATCAATTTGGGATTCCTAACATACTAAATATTATATACCTGTCCTTTCATTACACCAAGGGAACTAATACTAAAACCATATATTTACTCGCTAAAATGTTGGATGATAGAACAAAATCAAATGTATCCGATTCAGCATAATTGGGGCTTTAATGTTAAATAATTAACATTTCATCTTACTTTCAGCAACCATAGGAGTGTCCCAGTTAAATTTGAAAACAATACTCGAAAAGATTTTCATATAGTGCCAATCATCTACAAGACAGAAATTTAAACAAGGGTTACCTGCATTTCTGCATCAACTTCCAAGAGCTTTGTTGCAACCTCAATTTCAGCTAGAGCTTCAACCTTTAATCAAGTAGAAGTTGCAAAGAAATTGAAACAACACGCAGAGATAGTATCCACCAAAAACAAAGACAGCAGGAAAAAGATTATTCTGAGCAACCAGAATAGTCAAAATTAAAAGTGAAAAGAGAAGGATTACCATTTCCAACTTGTGTTTTAACTTCTGAGGGGTGTCAATAACAAACTCTCCTGCCATTATTTATATTACAGTGTCAATTAGTATGCTTCACAGAAAAGAATGCACAACAACGTACCACCATGAGTTGTGAGAAAATAGCGTTTATGATTCTAACTACAAAATAAATCTCTATATGTGCACTTGGGATAGAGATAGCTTACGCATTTTTTTGAATCCAAAATCATGAGGAATTACAGTGTAGAATTCTCTGCAACAAGCCAATAAAACCATTAAATAATATGGTAATACAGTTTCTTTGAAACCAAATTCTCAAATGGAGGAAAATGATTCATAATAGCAAAAGCAGCACACGGCTCTTTCAAATTCAAATAAACCAAAAGAAGGGCAATTACATCAACATAAAAAAATAAGGAGAAAAGAGAACAAAATCTCTTACCCACTTAATTGCTCGAGGGCTTTCCTATCAAATTTATCAATCACATCAGCAAGTCTTTTGAGAACATCATAACCCTAAATAATTCAAGAAATATAAATGGTTAATTTTTCACCAAAGCAAGATGTACAAACCACGCAAGTTGAAACTGTAGTGCCCAAAAAGATGAAAACAAAAAATTCATTATACGAGGGAACTTGTGCATTGTGATCAATATGTAAAAGACCACAGGTTTTAACTTTTACTTTTCTAAAACAAAATAGAGATTGAAGACTCTGGCTCATGGTGCAAAAGTGTTTATTTAGTTATTCTTACCAATAAGTACAAGGATATATTTTCTAAATCTAATAACTGATATATAAAAGAAGAATTCATAAGACAAACTATGCTGTAGTGGTCAATGGTAGTAATTTATTAAAGAATATTGACTTCATCAACAACGTGATAACAACACAACAAAGAAATTAGTATATGTGATGGACTCCTGAAAGGAACAATAAATAAAATCACACAAATGCCAAAGGAGAAAAAATTAACATGCTGAAGGACTTACCTTCAAAATTGTTGATTTGCTAAGTTTTCCAAGGGGTAACTTGTTTGCATTGTACCCTGAAAGAAAGATCCCACAGCTAAAGTAGATAAAGAATATTGAAATAGATTACATCAAAATTCAAGAGAAAGGTCACAAATGTATGTCAATGAGTATTGATGTGAGTAAGTGACTAAACCAAATGTCTAGCATACTTTTGGATCATATGATCTCAGACTCCTCCAATTGAAAGAAACAATAACTAACCTATTTCCATCATTTGCTGATTCATCATGCTCACATTGCAAATAAGAGATATAAACTTTGCAACCCGGGGCTCAAATTTTGATTCCATAGGTTGCTTTTTTAATGCGTAGCTGGCATTTTCCGTGACCTGAAAGCAATTGCCAATTGTTTAGAATGACCAATTGAAATAGTTTCTTCCTCCTCTCACTCCCCCTCCTCCAGCATAACCCCAAGTGAAAATAACATCAATTACTGTTGACAAGAAACGAGTGAAGACCATTCTATAAATACAAAAACAAAGTGCTTCTATAAAAGAGACAATGAACTAATTTCATGATCAACAGAGAGTGGATCCCAGTTAATTGTAAAAGGTACAGCAGGTTACATTGAATGGAATAAGGGGAATAGAATTAAGGTAATATAACTCACATTAGATTCTTTTTCCTGACCACTATAATCCATTTCCAACCATGCATAACTATTTGGGTAGCAAATGAAATTTCTTCTATTGGACCAAGAATTCTTAGTCTTGGCTAAAAACTTCTGTTCAAACTCCTGAATGGCACTCACAGATGATGTGTAAGGTCCATGTAACTTGTCTTGACCCTTTACACCTACCCTTCCCCATCTATAGTAAACAAGAAATTTACCACCATCATCAGATTCTGCAAAAAATTATGATATAGGCTATAAGAAAACCCAATGGAACGAGAGAAAAGTTAATGGAGGAACACAAGTTAGAGTACAATTTCTACAAGTCAAGTGACGCAAATTTTTGGAACTAAGCACATTTTGAGTCAGAGACGATCATTAATATATTATAAATCAAACCAATCATCATTGAAATCCCAAAAAATGGAAGAGAATGCAAAATGACACAATAAACAGGAGGAAAACATGCACTAAACCATAGGTCATAAAATTCATAATTTTGCAGCTATAAAGACTTCTCGTTTCCAAAATTTGGTAACCATAATAAATCAATGCATCAAAAAGTCATCTTCACATCATAATTAAGTGATGGAGTTGAGAGTTAACCAAGAACTTGAATCACGAAAAACTTATTATTGTTGTGCCCAACATTTGTCTGGTTCAACATGGCATCATAGATTTCACCACCCTGCATTTTAACGGAAAAAAAAATGTTAGTCGTAACCCTATCAAGCAATCATTGTCCAAACCAAGCAAAAGCCATCAATTTCAACATCACAATGATAACAACAATATGCAATTATTATTGGACTTGCCAGTTGCAGAACATGATACTGTGCTTTAACATAATCGGGAAGCCGTTGATCAAGAACAGCTGCGCCCTTCTTGGTTGCAGTGACTATCTTTTCCTCTTCCCCATGAGATGTAGCCTCTCCTACAGCCATTGCCACATCCATTACTTTGAATACAAACAGATAAAGGGAGGGGGGAGGCAATATATGTAATTTATATGTTCCAAAATAAGTCACAAGGTAAGTGACAGATCACATACTGAGCATCCATTTTCCATTTTACTCCTAAAACTCACTTCCACAAGCACAACGCTTACACAATAATGCCCTACAGTTCTCAATTCTCATTTTCTTCTCAGAAAAACAAAGTCAGAGTTGAAAGTTGAAACTCAACAAAGACTACATTTGAACAGCAATAAAAGTACGAGACCTGTTTCAGTATCTCTTTTTAGAGGGAATACTATCCTACCTCCTTCAAAAATTACACTTTAATATAGAAAGTTATAGTCAAAAGTTAGCACATTGAGAGCATTTGTTAAATTTGAATAAACTGTCAATGCCTACGTTGCTTTCTCAATTCAGGCAAGTTTATGCCGTCAGGGATGTATCAACATGTTAACTTTCGATACAACAACTATCAATTTTTCTATGTCTGATTATAACTTGTAAAAGCATTAGCATGACATTCCTTCCCAAAAAAAAAAAAACGATCAACCAAGTGAATCTCTAAATTAAAAGAAATGAGGAGCATACCATCCTCTACATTATCAGAACCTTTCTGCAACCCTTGAGAGACTCTCTCAAGCAGTTGTTTCTTAGACCCAGAGGCCGAAACTCCAAGGAGGGACGCCTGTTGGCGGAGCTGCTGAACACTCATTTTGCAAAGTTCTTCAATCGCAGTGACCTTGTTAGAGTGGCTGTTGGAGTTCCCATTCTCAACATCCCTTTCACTATCTCTCGCTCTCTTCTTACCACTTAATAATGTACTATCAGCACAAGTGTCATCGTCAATACCAGAGTGGTTCTGAGCTTCTTTCCGAAGGGCATCTTCAAGCCTACAAACCTATAAGGTAATCAAAGTGCAGCATGCCACACATGATTATGATAAGATCGGCTCTTTTTAGAACATTATTTAACTTTAGGATATAAATTGAGATTAATTTCTATCCAATGGTACAAGAGTTTTATACTATTATGCAATCATGGGTTGCCGGTAAAAGCCGTTGAGTCTCACACTCACTCCCTCAAAATCTTTCATGTAACACATGATTACACTAGCCGTGTATAGAAATTAATTCCATGCATATTACCCAATCTCAAATGAGAAAATTATGCATTATAGCACATGTTTGAATTATCCCATACAGTATGATTTCATGATGATGAGATAAGGTAGACTTAATCTTTTTACTAAATTATCAGGAACCATAGTCTAATGCACTCTAATTAATGTGGCTTGAACAGTTCTAGCATGAGGAAACTTGAAACTCGAGAATTTTCATAATGAAAAACTAGTGCCGAATCACTTAAATCAATATATTGTGCACTTAATCCCATAAACAAGTGGAGCCAAAACATGATTATGAAATTGTAGGAAGAAGAAGAAGAGTAGAAGGAGTACCAGAGTGGGTTTGGTTCCGGTGATGGCGAGTCCGCGTTGCTGGAGCTGCGTTCGCAGTTCATCGACCTTCAGTTTACTTGCCATTCTCTTTTTTTCAGAAGAAGAATTGATTTTGGGGTTGGAAGCGAGTCTGGCTCTAAAAGCTCAACTTTCAGAACTTTGAAAGCACCTTTCGGAGGATATAAGTATGTATGTTTCCTGTAACGAGGGCTCAAGGGTAAATTCCTGAGGTGTACTTTGCACGACAAACTATTTTTCTTTTTTGTTATTTTTTTAAAAAAGTATATTCTCTTGCTGATAATGAGAGACAATCATATACCATCTAACAAAGGATATTTCTTGTCCATCAAGATTAAATGTGACCATTAATAATTTTGGCCAGGGGTTGTTTAAAAGTATAACTCATTCTCATTAGAGATCTAATGGTGATATCATTTCCTTTAATCTTTAAATACAATATTTGTTTCTTATATTCTTAATTAATAATGAAAAATCATATTTGACATTATATGATAATAAATTCAATAAAACGAATTCACTCTCATAACATTTAAAATTTCAAAACAAACATTGATTTTTATTTTATCTAAAAAATGAAAATTATATAAAAATGGCCAAAATCATATTTTTGAAACAAAAATTGATTTTTAATCTAATTATATATTAAAAAATAGAAATCAAATTTTTATCTTTTTTTTATCTTCTAAATTGTCATTAGCATTTGGACAAAAAATTTTGCTCTACAAGTTTCACTAAATCACATCCATTTCACCCCAACATTTGAAATTTAAAAATATTTTCGCGTAAAAAAATTAAATTATCATATCCAAGGTTTTTAGAAAAAAGAGCATTTAAAAATTATTTTAACTAATGATGTTATATTTATCTTTCGTATTATACAAAATATATAAAACCACAATATATACAATTTAGGGGTAAATAAGTTTTTAGTCCCTGTAATATCTAAAAGATTGTGTTTGGTCCCTCGAAAGTTTTTCGTTAAAATTTAGTCCCTATAAAAAAATTTGTTCGTTTTTAATTTCTACCGTCATTTTGGGTTTAACGGCACTGACCTAGCCATTAAGTTCACCATGTGACACACCACACGACATAATCTAAATTTTCGAATTAAACCCATAACCCACCCGGAACCCAAACTCAAACCCGTTTTAATTTTTTTTTTTAAAAAATTGCCTCAAACCTACCCGCCCGCCCACCCACGATTCCACCATTCCCTCTTATGTTCTATTCTCTGAAGCCTCATCTCAACCCACCATCTTCCTCTTCTCAACCCACCCGCCCACCATCACTATCTTCCTCTTTTCAACCCACCCACCGTCACCTTCTTCCTCTTCTCAACCCACCCACCCTCTTCCTCTTCTGTCAACCCAACCACCCTCTCATCCAACCACCCATCACAGCGCCACTATGAGGCCACTGTTCTGGACCATTCTTCTCCTCTCCATGACGAGCCTAACCACACTTTCTTCGACGCTGCCATGACAAACCCAAACCGCGATCCCTTTTCTCGTCGTGACAACCACACCAAATCTGTTTTGTGTATTAATGTTGTGATTTTGTGATTTTTGAATGAATTATTGTATACCTTCTCCTTCTTCTTTATTTGTTCAATTGAGGAATTATGTGAGGGTAGGTATGCAGTTTTTTTAGTCTGGAATCTGATGTTTTGTGATTAAATTTGTCTCTGATTTTTTGAGAATGCAACTGTAAGAATCCAAAAAACAATTTTGCTAGATTTTGGGCATTCTTCCATTGAAAAATATAGTTACTAAAGTGAGTTGTAGTCAGTTTTTCACTCTTGTCGAATTGCCTAGCAACGCTTCATGACCAAAGATTGCGTCATGTTTGTTTACTTGAAACTTCTTTTCATGTAGGTTGGGGAATATTAGGGAATCAATTTTGGAGCTCTATAAGTGAGAAAATTTTTTTACTAATCGGAATCAATTTTGGATGCAGACATAAAGATGAATCAGCTGACATTGTTGAACCATGACAAGTCGTGGCTCTATTTCAAACTCGTCTACACGAACTAGGTTATGCAGATGTGTAGATAAATGGTTGGTGTTCCCTAGGATCAATTCAAACACATTGGTAGAAAGTTTTGGAGGTTCCCGAATTAGAGAGTAAGTTTTCATTTTTAATTTGCAATCACAGTTGTGCAATTGGTTTGGGTATGAATTTATATTGTGCTGATGGATTTTCGTTATTCAAGAGATTGACAACAAGAACACATGTGGATTTTTTCGGTGGATTAATGAGTTAGAGACAGAGTATGAAGTGAGAACATCTGTTGTGGATAAAGAAACTGAAAGAAGAATTTTGAAGCTTGAAAAGATGGTAACTTACAAGAAAAGTAGGGGAGAGATGACTATTTGCTATTTGTTTAGGGTTAATAAACTTTGCATTGTTTTGCATCGCATGTGGATATGCTATTGCAATGGGGAGGAATTAGTGTCGTATATGTTATGTATTGAAATTAGTATGTTTGTATTTAAAATTAGTGTCGTATACATTGTACTGTGTTTCCATATACATTGTACTGTGTTTCAATGAGTTTGTATTTGTAATGTGATATTGTTGTAATCGTTCTCCATAAATCTGAAATTTTCCTTATTTCCCTTTCATTTGATAACAATAAAGCATACTGTAAGCAGGATCAAATAAACAAAGTCTCAATTTGACCTAAGCATGTTAAAGAGAATCAATTTAACAAACTCTGCACACCTAAGACTATTATGACAAATATGTTTACCACTCCTCAAAGAGCAACTACTTAGCAATCAAAATAGTGCAATTGTTTACCACTTAACACCATAATGATTGCCACAAAAAGTAACCAACTACTTATCAATCTTCATGTCTACTCAACTACTTAGCAACTCAAAATAGACAACAATAGTTCATAATTCAGATGGTACAACCCATGAGTATCAAAAACCACAAGTATGCGACAAAATGGTAATGATGTGTAGACTATGAACCAACTAAACAGTGTCTCTATTTGTGGGTTTGCCTTCTCCGCTATGGACATTGGGTTCTCCTTCTCCATTTGTGAGTTCGCCTTATTCGCCTATTCCATCGTCAACCTTTGCCTTCTTTTTCTTTTGTCTCATCTACACAAAAATTGTAGAAAATTAATACAAAGATAACTTAATGATAGAACAGTATTTAAATAAAGATTTAAGTGTTACATCTTCCCACTTTGAATTTACTGTTGGATTCTTGCACTTCCTTGCATTGTGGCCTTCTTGACGACACCTACCACACATGTATGTTGTGGTGTATCTCCTCGCCTTTTTGGCATTTTCTTCCTTAAGCTCCCTCTTCCTCAATTTCTTTGGTCTTCCAGGGCCTCTCTTGTAAGTAGGAGGCAATATTTGGTTGTCATTAGTTTTCGGCCATTGATTTTGGTCATAGATAAGTGAAATGCAATGAGCATGTTTCCTTCTTGTAGCATTTGTGCACTTCTTCAATGAGATCTTTACTATTTGCATGCAAGGTTGCAATTTCATGCCAACAAGGTATCCCTACTAACTCCCAAAAGTTACATGAATAAGATTCCTTATTTAAGTCAACAACAAACCTCTCACCATGATGCATGTGAGTGACCTCAAACTTATTGTTCCCTAATAAGACTGCAGCCCAGTTGCAACTATATTTTATCTTTCTATCAAGTCTTCTCTTAGGCTTGCGCATCACATCCCATTATAGTGCTCCCATTTCTCCCTAAGTGTTGTCATCCTATTCATTAGATAATTTCTAATCCACTCAAACATGCTAATAATAGGTTGGTCCCTAGCTTCAAGAACGATGCTATCAAAAGACTCACAAAAGTTGTTCATGACAACATCATACTTAGGATAGAAATAAAATGCATGCTTACACCATGATCTTCTAGGGATGGCAAGAAGTCATTCATATACTGCCTCATTTATCTCCTTGATGTGTGCCATATTGTCTTCCCATGCTAAATATTATGTTGCCTTAGAGGCTGCTATCATTATATCTTGTATTAACACACCACCTCCAATTTTTTACTTCAAGTTGCCATAAAGATGCCTCAAGCAAAATCTATGTTTGACTCCATCAATTCTTGAAATGTAGGCAACAAACCCTAGTAAGACAACCATTAATATGCATTAATCCATGAGACCGAGACCAACTCAATAAATATGCATTAAACTAAGGTACCAAACAAATGCCTAAATTTCAGGGACTAGAACCAAACATATGCATATATTTCAGGGGCTAGAACATTTCATGCTATAACATTTCAATTCAAAAGATCACCTTCTGCTGGTCTGAGATAAAGATCCAACTGTTTATCTCCAGGCTGCCAATATCCCCAAGCAAATTTTTCAGGAACCAATTCTAGCTCTCCTTGGTCTCTATTTCAACCACAGAAAATGCCAACGGAAAGTATTGGTCATTTGCGTCTCTTGCAATTGCTGTAAGCAGTTGGCCTTTATACTGGGTCTTTAAGTGGCATCCATCAAGACCTATGAAGGGTCGATAACTAGCAAGAAAATCACTTATGTATCCTTCTAGGCACATGCAAAAACTCTCAAACCTTAGCATCAACATACGTTCTATCTCACCATTTGAATGATTTACTCCTATTGGAAGGTCATTATCAGCAAGGTGCAAGAGGCATGTATTGTCACGACATGCCCTTTTAAGTTCAGTAATATATCTCCAACACAGTGCATATTGGGAACCTTCATCTCCCTAGACCATTTCCTTCGTAATGTGTCTTTCCTTAAACGTCATCCAACGTGAGACCCACATTGGTATTTGGACTTCATCTCATAAGCAACGTCCTCAATTGACACTTTATTGTTACACTTCACCCTATCTACCAATGCCTTCACTACAAATGTTGGTTTCACATTTTTATTTCTATAAACAAATCCACAAAAATGGTTCCCTTGTAATGTCTTGATCCTATATGTGTGACTCCTACCTACCTTACTACACAAACACGTGAAGTCACATATACAGTTGCTTTTACAAACAATCCTAACCCTCCATTTATCATTCTTAACCCATTTCACATTTCTATTGTTAAGAATGGAGTGCTCAAACAAAACATCCTTGAATTGCTTCAATGACAAAAACTCCATGTTCAGCTTGAATTCAAATGATACATGCATGTCCTCCGCTCTGAACTTAACATATCTTCTCCTACCTTCCAATTCACTTTCAGAACCATCATCTGATTCCAATTCCTCTTCATCAATTTCATCATCCAAGTCATGCATACCATTATACATGCCATCATTTCACATATCATCCACATATAGCTGCTGCTTCCTTTTTTTTTTAACCTTTTTTGTTGTCTCATTTTCACTGTATTCCCAATTGGTTCATCTGAGTCCCATCCATCCTAACCATCATTATCATTTCGCATGTCTCTTTCCTCTTCACTATCAACAAAATCATGCCATGGTCTTCATCATCAATTTCATCGCCGCCTTCATCATCATCGCCATCCGATATAAGCAGATCAATGTCGACATTTTCTTTTCCTTTCCCCTTGTCTCTATGTGCAATATTTGTGTTCCTCTCGTCATCAACTTGCATGACAAAAATATGAATAATTAGATGCGCCTTACATACCTTACATGTTAAAACAAGCAGATCATTATTATTGTGCCTGAGATTACCTCTTCAACTGCATCGGCTACATCATAATGGTCTACCTTATTGTTTGCCTTCTTCATGACACTACCCTTGTCCTTATCCTTTGCACTATCCTTGCCTTCTCATCCTCCCACGCACTATCTTTTTCAACTTGGGTCACACACTCACCTTGACCATCGTCATGAGCACCTTCTAACTCAAACACGACCTCTAGCACAAAAATGATGTGCTCCACATACACATCAACTTCACATTTGTGTTTTATAGCATAACTTCCCATCCCTATTGCATGTGAATCATTTGTGATAGATGACTATACATGAGTACCAAAACTCGAAACTCTCCACATAATAGCACATCATTACTATATCCAAGCCTTCTCACTTCATTTAGACACTCAAAATAAAACCATTCGTCGATATCTAAGTCGTGCACGACTTTTACTTCACCCACATATTTTACTGGTGGCCATTTATCAATCTTACCCCTGTGGTGAAAAATTACAAAAAAATTCATCCTGAAATAATAGAAATGGCTCAAATTCAAACACATAACAAAATATACAGGACAAAGCCCTAATAATAACACAATTTTAGTGTTCAATGGCAAATAAATTAATATTTCACAGGGACCAAATGTCAATAACATCACAACTTCAGTGTTCAATTGCAAAATAATTCTCATGGACCGAATGACAATAACATCACAATTTCAATGGTCAATAGCAAATAAGAGAAATATTTCTTAGGGACCAAATGTCAACAGCAACACAATTTTAGTGTCCATTCAGCCTATTCTCAAGGTTAACCCGCTTATGTCCCCACAAGCATTATTTAATTTCAAATAATCAACTTGCAACAACATTCTAAACACAAAACCATTTAAAAAAAATGCACCTCGTGTGACTCTGACACAAGATCCACAATCAATGAAGGTTTCAAAATGCTGGATGTTGGTTTTGGTCCACACCACCCTGTGTATAAGAGAAATAGATTCGTGAGATAATTGACAGAAACAAAAAGAAAGTAAGAGAGAAACAGATTATCACGGTAGCGTCGGAGAAAGTGTGGTTGGGCTCATCACAGAGAGGAGAAGAATGGTCCAGAATGGTAGCCTCACGGCAGCACCGTGATAGGTGGTTGGGTTGACAGAAGAGGAAGAAGGCGGGTTAAGAAGAAGAAGAGGATGGTTGAGAAAAGGAAGACAGTGACGGTGGATGGGTTGAGATGAGGAAGACGGTGGGTGGGTGGGTGGGTGGGTTGAGAAGAGGAAGAGGGTGGGTTGAAATGCTGCTTCAAAGAAAAGAACAGAAGAAGGAATGGTGGAATCATAGGTGGGTGAGTGGGTTTGGGGCAATTTTTTTTAACAGGTTTGGGTTTAGGTTTCGGGTGGGTTATGGGTTTAATTCACCATGTAGCACGCTACGTAGGGAACTTAACAGTCACGTCAGCGTCGTTTGACTCAAATAGATAGTAAAGACTAAAAACGAACAAATCATTTTTATAAGGACTAAATCCTAACGAAAAAATTTTGAGGGACCAAAGACAAACTTTTTGATATTATTAAAACTAGAAACTTATTTAACCCTACAATTTAATTGATTCTTAATTAGTAATTCCTATAATAACAACTAGATATTAAGATACATATTACCTTGGGCTCTTGAATTTAGTGACTGGAAAGGATAAGAGACACTCTCTAATATGACTGATAGTTAAGACCGTTGGGCTTTTCAGCGTTGTTGTAGACCGCTTTCTAAGTTGTTCTAAGTTGTTGGGCCTAATGAAAACAGCTTAGCCCAATATTGGCAAATATAAAGAACAAACAAATAAAAAGAAACAGCAGCCTCGAGTTAGAAGTGAAAAATGTTCTGGACCAGAAAAAAAATATTTAAAAATGTTGACAGCCAAAAAAATTTCTCCATAATTTCTAAAAGAATGAGTTGTTACTTTTTTTCGGTAGACTAGACTAGTCTCTTGTCAATTGATTTACGTGCTCATTAGTTATGATATTACAAAATATATATCACTTAATCTGAAATTTAATTCTGTTATGTTCTGAGTATTTTTCATTTGTATGTGACTGCTGATCATTGATTTTGATAATATTAAGTTAATACTCCTGCGATGCATTAAGCTTTAAAAATGTTTAAAATAAGTAAATAACATTAATAGATTGAGTTATAATTTCTCTTGAGTTTTACACCGTCTTATATTTATGTATTACCATGTCAACAAAAATAATTTTTGTTTAACTTAAGGAACAAAAGAGTAGTTTTTGTTTAATTAATAGACGTGAAAGCCAACCATTTCTAAAGAAATGGCAGCATGTAATTAAAATAATAATGAAAAAAATAATTTTTATATTGTTGATATATAAAAATTAAACTCTAACAGTTTTATTGCCATATGAACATGCATCTATATTATTAATTAATGCCTGCATAATGCTTTTGACTACGATTTTTAATTTAGTTAAGAAATATTCTCACGTTGGTGTGAATCCTATTCGAGTTGAGTATGGTTTTTAGGATGATAATGTCATTTCTTTTGAATTTTAACGCAATTGTAGATTCAAAATTTGAACACAAAACCTCTAATTATAAGATATATCATGGTAACATAGTTTAATACTTTAAAATGATATTTATGTGCTATAAAGACATATATAGAAAAATCTTAAAATAAATTATATATAGACGAGCTAGTATAATTATATTTGAGGGGTATACTGATCACATATCAAAAATTAAACTCAGACATCTTATTTAAACAATTCTCATTGTCTGGCGGATAGACATAATTTATGCTAGTGACATGGAAGGCTATAATAACAACAAAACTAGGCATATATTTTGAATATTTCTCATAAACAATTAACTATATCTTTTAGTATATACGTACTTAAATTCTGTTAGAATAATGAGTTATTTCATTAGCTATTTAACTAGCTTAGCTTAGCTTACTTGTTGATCAAGTATTGACAGGTAGCTAAAGGCTACACTCAGCAGACTGGCATTGATTTTCAGGAGACCTTTTCACCTGTTACAAAATTGACTTCTGTCAAGATTTTGTTGTCCATTGCCGCCATCAAGGATTGGCATTTTCTGCAATTGGACATCAATAATGCCTTTCTCAATGGTGATCTTGAAGAGGAGGTATATATGCAAAAGCCTTTAGGCTATCACAAGGAGGGGGAGCACCTTGTATGCAGGCTCAAGAAGTCCATATATGGCCTAAGGCAGGCATCTTGACAGTGGTTCCATAAGTTTTCATCCTCTTTACTAGCTCATGGTTTTATCCTATCAAAGAGTGACTACTCCTTGTTTACTCAAGGTTCTGCTGATTCATTAGTGATTTTGTTAGTATATGTGGATGATATAATTATAGCTGGTGCATCCAAGGAAAGGATAATTCAGGTTCAGCAACAACTTGAGTCCCTTTTCAAGCTGAAGGTGCTTGGTGATCTCAAGTATTTCCTTGGTTTGGAAATAGCCAAGTCCCCTGCTGGGATACTTCTTACTCAACACAAGTATACTCTAAACCTGTTGGATGATACAGGATTTTTGGAAGCAAAACCTGAAACTTTGCCTATGGACCCGAAGCTCATCTTGTCTAGTGATGATGGGGATCCTTTAGTTGACCCTTCCCAATATCGGAGGATGATTAGTAGATTGATGTATCTCACCATATCAAGACCAGACATATGTTTTGCTGTGAACAAACTTAGCCAATATATGTCCAACCTAAAGAGCACTCATTTGCAGGCCTTACACCACTTGCTCAGGTATTTGAAAAGGACTCCAGGACAGGGAATTATGTTTTCTGCATCATCTGAGATTAGACTGCAGGCATATATGGATGCGGAATGGGGTGGATGCAAGGACACTAGGCACAGCACCACGGGTTTCTGTGTGTTCATAGGTGAGTCATTGGTGTCATGGCGATCAAAGAAACAACCCACAGTGTCGAGGTCTTCAGCTGAGGCCGAGTATAGAGCTTTGGCAAGTGTCACTAGTGAAGTTGTGCGGCTGCAAAGCTTTCTCCGAGACTTTGAAATTGAGATTGGGCGGGCTTGTGTGTACTGTGATAGTTAATCAGCCATTGTCATTGCTTCCAATCCTGCGTTCCATGAACGGTCCAAGCACATAGAGATAGACGGCCATTTCACACGGGAAAAAGGTGAATGAGGGCGCCATAACTCTCATCCATGTCAAGTCCAAAGATCAAGTGGCCGATCTCTTGACAAAGGCAATCCCAAGACCATTGTTTGAACAATTAGTCTCCAAGTTGGGAATATTGAATATATATTCTCCAACTTGAGGGGGAGTATTAGAGTAATGAGTTATTTCATTAGCTATTTAACTAGCCTAGCTTAGCTTACTTGTTGATCAAGCTTGTTTTTTAGTTAGTTATTCTTCTGTTTTTTCCTTCCATAACAGAATCAGTTTCTGTTAGTTTCTGTTGCTGTCAATTCAGCATGTATATAAACCATGGGTTGCTTGTTGTGCAATCCAACTGATTCACTTCTCAATTTTCTCTTGTTTTCTCTCCTCTCTCGATGGCTTTCCCTTCTTCTCGCTCTCGTCTCTCAAGCATCTAAGATTAAATAAATTCATTAAGTTTGTGAGGAAAAACATATAATTAAAAATACTAATTGTTTCTTGAAAAAAGCATATCCATCATGCATCCTATATATATATANTATTCATTCTCGTGACTCGTGAGTTTTTCCGCGGACGTCCAATATAGTAATTTTATTAGGTGGCTCCTTTTATATATAGAGACACAATCGGCTCCTTAAATATATAATAATATAGTTACTTAATGAGTTATTGAGAAAATGACTAGCTGATAGTAATTGATATATTTTTCTTTTGTTAAAACTAGTTGGTCAAATTTAAAACTAACAAGTGACCATGTTGCACGTTTCAACGGATAAGGGTGCATCAAATTGGTGAACATATATATAGGAAAAATTATTTGTGTTCCTATAACATAACAAGAGAAAAGTCATGTTTTATGCATTCAATCATGACAAATCAGTAATTTTATTAAAAATATTGTAAAAATAATAAACATTGATGACTCAAAATGTTTTTTTTTTCATAATTGAAAAATTATTAAATCCCAGCATGAAAACAGAACCACCCAATTACAACGATAGTACGGTGTGTGTTTGAGCATGGTGTTCTCATATAAATCAATTCTTATCAAAATTTCTTTGAAAAGAACTTTAAAGGACAAAATCCTGTAAATGATTGACAAGATTAAGTTGTCAATTAATAAATGGAATACGCTAAACTTTTTTCTTTCCCTTTTCCTTTAATAGTAGTATACTAGTATCTAAGAATTTGTGATGTATATTGAGCACAAGTTATGGTTGACTTTCATTGGTAAACTATAACAAGTCAACTACAACTTGTGCCCTCAGCGTGTGCATGAAGAATTCGATTCCATTTTGTATGTCTTGTGGCTTCGGTATCTAATTTATTACCTTGTTAGGGGCATTCAAATGTCTGACCTTCATGCTCGTGAACCATATCCTATAACTCCACCAGGAATAAAAAATGCACTATTAAAATAGAGAAAGTAAGAAACTCAAATAGGAAAAAGGAAAATTATATGGAAAAAGGAAAATTATAATGACATATGCAAAAACTGAGTGGAACCACACAATTTTTTTTCTCTCTCAAAAATGGGATGAAAACCGTACAATAAGGAAGAAAATGGGTGGGGATAGAAAAGAAAAGGGAGGTGTAGAGAGAAATAAAATAATAAAATATTTGCAACTCTTTTTTTTTTTTAGAGAAATGTTATTTGCACATATCTAAAATAGTAAGACATCTAATAGTCACTTAACAGAAAAATAAACATTACAAAGTAAAAAAATAAACATTATATAACAGAAAAACATTGTCATCGAACATTTTTACGTGCTTGTGCACGCGTGAGTTCAATGCTACTATAAAATAGTAAAACAAACATTGTCACTAAATATTTATGTGTACTTGTGCACACATGTGTTTAATATTGTTTGTTTTATGTGTTTGATAATATTTGTTTCTTTATTATGTAATATTTATTTCTCTATTGGGTGACTATTAAATGACTATTTTTTAAATGGTCAAATAACAAGATTGTTCCTTTTTTACAATAATAATTTTTTCTACTCATTTTCTCACCATTTTCTCTTAATCCAAACATACAAAGAGAAAAACATCATTTTCTGTTTATTTTCTTCGGTGTTGTATTTCATGGGCTAAAATATAACGATTTGAAACGTAGATCAAATTGAATTTGTCAAAAATTAAAAGACCAAATTAAAGAATTAAGTATAACTAAAGAACAAAAAAGATACTTTTAGCTAGCGTATTTCATAAATATAAGGACATTTTTAAACATAAGAAGAAAAAAAAATACTATACAAATCATAAAGTTTACATGTACTATCACCTAATACTTTTTAAAAAAATGCCAATACAATTTACGTTCATAAAAAGGGGGGAGGGGGGGGACAATGGCTCATTCGGAGGACCTTGGAGCCAAATATATAGCCATAGTGATAGTTATGTAAATGGCCCTTGTCATTCTCCAAAGGATATTTGAACTTAGTGGAACAGAATTAATATAACTAGGTGCGCTCATTCTTTAGGACATTGTTTTGTACGTGCATGCCTTTGTCTTTTTAAAATTAAATAGAAAGTATTTTTTTTTGGGTACTTATAGTAAGTATTTTTTTAATTTTAATATTTTTAAGTTAACATTTTTTTTAAGGTCTCATTTTGGATAAGTTTTTAAAAAGGATATTCTTATCTTTATTTTATAAAAATATGTTTTCATAAAAGTAGACTTATTTTTTAATTTAAAATTATTTTACTTAAGTGTAATATTACAAAATTATTTTATCCTCTAACAACTTTTTCATGATATAAAAAAAATATTTTTTTAAAAGACCAAAATTATAATTTATGAAAATTAATTTTTAAATTTTTTTTACTGGTTTTACTTTTGTAAACGACATATTAAACATACTTTTTAAAAATTTTATTTATTTTTGGTATAATTATACTCTATTCATTAAAAAAAAAACATGAAATTATCTATTTTTAAATTTTAATTTTTAAAATTTTCAATCTCATTTTTATTTCATTAGTGTCTCTTAGGCGCCCCATTTTCTAGTTAACATAACAGCACTCAAGATAAACTCTAAACTATTTAAGATACATTGATTTTAGTGGCAGAACTATGGACAGAACAACTGCCCCCAATATAATGGAATTTTTTAAAAAATAAAACATAAAAACCAGCGTACTTTTACAATAAAACAATTTTAAAATTATTTTTAAAATAAACTAATTTTATCATAAAGGGAGTTTTCTTGTAACCTTGAATTATTTTATTTATTTTTAATTTAATGTCTATTTAAATTGACTTTTAATTATTATTTTTTAAATTAAAGTCGATTTAAATTGACTCTTAGGTTGGTAAATGTATATACATGCATATACGTCTCCTCCAATTTTTTCATATACATGTATATAATGTATACAAAGTATTATGAGTAAACATTTTAGTGTATTGTAATGGTGAGTAAAAAAATACACAAGACAAAATTTTTTTCACTCGTTTTTTTCTCTTAACTCACAAAAAACCTCAATTTTGATGCATACTACAAATAGGTATGCATCTCTATTTGTAGATCTGATTTTAGACATAGTACTAGCTTCTCATGATAGATAAATTCATATAAAAATTATATATGAGTGTAAGATAAAAATAATAGCTAATTTATAGATACAAATATAATTATTTCATGATTCACTCATTACACTATCATCTAATTATGTGATGTTATTTTAAAGAATTTTAAAATAATAAAAAAATATTTAAATAATTTTATTTACGCGTGATCATGCAATTAAATGAATATAAAATTTTTTATACGGTTAGAGTGTACAAATTAATCTCATTAGAAAAAATAACCGTAGAAAGTAAAATTAAAAGGTATATATGACTACCAATATATATATATATATATATATATATATATATAATTGTATATGCATGTATGGCCATAACCCAAACACATGTGGAATCCATAGTATGGTAAGAAAACAATAAAATAGATTTTATGAAGCATTGGGCCACCCTTGAGGACTGACATGATAAATTGATGACAGAGATTGTGGACTCCCTTCAGGTTCATGTTCCAGGTTCAGATTATTCCATTGTGGCACAAATTTTGATTCATTCCGTATCACACTTATACGTTCCAACATATTTCTATTATATTCTAGCAATTTATGTGTAGTCATAATTCATTAAAAATGTGATTGACGTTCAACATATTTTTGATAGGATAATATCTTAATCTCCATTTTAGAACTTGAGGTTAAAATGTTATTTTAACATGTCATTAATATATTTATATTACGTTTTATGATTATATAACAATTTCTTTATACTATTTTTTCTGCGGCTGCATCCACAGTTTTCGTTGGCGAATCTATGTGCTTGTTCAAATTGTGGCCTGCGAAATCTAAGAGGAGAAAAACAAAAATGCTTGAATGAGAGTGACCATACGAAATAGAGGCAGAGATCTTTTTAGATTTTTCATTTTTAATATAGATGTTCATACTTTTTATTTTTATGAGCTTTTTGGTATTCTCTGGGACAGATAATGAAGTGATAATAACATTTTAAACATTTTAATAAATAACAAATTAATTTATTTTATATATATACATAAGTAAGTCCGAGGTTTCAAAGAAAGATGCTAAAGTAATTTGATAAGTTAATTGTCTACTTATTTTTCATATAATTTCAAAATTATTTATTTATTTTTAATTATTAAATGAAGCTCAAAAGTAATTCTAAAATATTTTTAAAATAAATTATTTATAAATTAATTTTTATACAAGACATTTTATTATTTCCTTATACTCTAGATCATAATTAAAATATTTACACAAACAATACATAACCGCTTGTCACATTAGTTTTAAAACAATCACAAACCAAGGTAAGATAATAAGGATCCTCTCCTTCTTTAATTAAATATCGAGAATTCAATTTTCACATTGTACATAAAATAATTTAAAAATTTCTGGCTAACATTTACTCCTTAAATAAACTTATAATACACACAAAAAATTAATCACTACTTATGACAATGGATAACCTCAAACTACAGGCTCATCATTAGTTTGAAGTCCACTTTTCTTTTTTTATAACTTTATTTTTGGAGACCTAACTATCATAAACTTAAACTTAGAGTGATAAGCAATCAATGAATCATTATTAAAAAAAAAAAATTGCTCTCAGCACACACAAAAATTTATATATCTTGAAATGCAATCAAAATAAATTTGATAATTTCCATCTATATGACATATTATTGTTGATAATCTATGTGACATATATTATTGAGGAACTTTCTAGCTAGCAATAAGGACATTGCAAGAGTCAGCTCACCTCACATCACATATACTTACATATAGCACATCTATGTATTCCATTGAATGAAAATATAAAAGTCATAACACATAAGGAGAATCAATCAATACTTTGAAAGCAATATGATTGTGATTGATTAGCCAAGAAGCATATAATTAGATACCAAGATGGGCTATTATATGGTAAGAACTTGACCATTGCTTTCGTCCATATTTTTATGAAACCATACTATAAATATAATTCAACAAGTTGGGAAAAGCTGTAAAGTGCAAGTGGATGAAAGAGGGAGTCAAAACTCATAATAAGACCCGAATTCATTTACCTTTCCATAATTTCCATTAATTTACCTATAAAAAGAATAATAATTTCCATTAATTTGACTTCTCCAAACTCCAGGACCTACACGTCAAAATCTTGGTCTTCCAAAGTTCTTTTACCAAGACGCCACACAAACTCACAAACTTACAAATACGGTCTTTGCAGATGAAAGTTAATGAATTACAAAACATAAATACTCTGTGTACATCCAAATTGCATATATCCGTACATACATCATTCAATTATATGTAATTAATGATCATTATACGTATAACTCACAGTTTTTAAAATTATACACAATGCGCTTAATCTCGAATTCGTTCTCGTCATCGTCATCGTTTTCACTCATCGTCTTCATCCTCTCATCATTGTTCTGTTATGTTTATCATCGTTATCATTGTCATTCTCGTCATTCTTGCATCCTCTCATCATCGTCATCCTTCTTATCCTCTTCATCTTCATCCTTTTATCACGTGCAAGTTGATTAAAATGAAATTAAGATGATAAAAGGTTGGTTTTCTTTTTAAAATGGATGAGATCTATCTTTAACAGTGGAAGTAAGGGTGTATTTTGCAGAATATGATATCTGATTGGAGTGCACAAAATAATTATACAGAATATGATATCAGATTTTAATGTACAAACATTATATGATGATGTGCACAAACATTATATAACCTTAAGAACAAACATTACGCACTTGTGTACAACACTGTAATTTTATTTAAACATAAATAAGTTCACAATCTTTATACATTTTTAGTGGACAAACTTTATAAAAATTAGTTTACATACATGTGTACACACACTTTTATATATTCTAATGTATAAATTTTACATATATGCATATTACTTACTGTATAATTAAATATTTTTGCAGATTATGATATTAGATTTTAGTGCACAAACATTATATGACGATGTGCACAAATATTATATGACCATATGCACAAATATTACGCACTTGTATACAACACTGTGATTTTATTCAAACATAAATAAGTTCACAATCTTTACACCTATAGGTATATTGGTGAACATGAATTAGAGGACATAAAATCTCGTGAATTAATTGAAACTGATATGAATGCAGTGAACAAAAGGAGATTAGTTCTCAAGTTGTCAATTCGTGATTCATCTAAACCCATGCATGAATTTGTGATTGTGTTTGCTACATATTTGTGCAGTGAGCACGATGAATTTGCAGAAGAAAGACGAGAGTGAAGAGAGATCGAAGAGAGGGACGAGAGTTTCCTATATTCAATCCTTATTTTCGAGGCAAGAAAGAGGAAGTTTGAAGGTTACAGCTGTGTGAGACGCGCAAGTGAGCGAGAGTGGGAGAGAGAGGTTAACGGACGGTTATTTTGGAGGCCCACCGTATATTAATACGAGTGTATGTATAGTGTATGGATTTAGGGTGTATGTGTAGCAGAACTAATAACAAAAAGAAAGGGGAAATTGTTGTTTGAAAAAATATTTTTTAAAATTTTTAATGTATTTAATACGGAAATGGATATAAATTAGAAATAATTTTTATCTCTTCTTTATTGTCAAAACTTTGATCTTTTCACTAAATAGTCATTACATTTTTTATTAACAAAATCTAGGTCAAAGGAAAATTTCACTCCAATTGCCTCTGAACTCCGGAAGTGTTATTGAAGATGTATTTATTTACAGATAATTTATTAATAAAAACTCCAAAAATTAAATCAAGTAATAACGATACATAGAGGGGGGAAAAAAAACCGAGTACATGAGTCAATCTTCGCAATAATTATTACACGCATGTATTACTAAAATATTACATAAGATTATATATGTTCATTTTATAATGAATCCTGCTACTATAAATTATGATTTCTTTCTGAAAAGTATATATTTATTAATAATTAAGATGTCATATTCTTATAAATGAAATGAATAAAAAACTTAGGAATTAACTATAACCATTTTTTGTGGATGGCTCCCCAAGGGAGCGCCGACTTTTCCTGGCATGATTCCTGGCGGTGGCCACCCTTACTCTGATAATCTTTATTCGCCACTAAGGTTTCTCTTTTGGAATACAATGCTTCATATGTTATTAATAAATAAATAAATAAATGTTCTACGTTACTGCAAAAAAATTTCCCAAATAAAATAACAAGATTACTAATTCCTTAAATGAATCAATTTAAAAGTTGTTCTTAAAATAAATTATTTTTTCCTATAAAGAAAGTCGATTCAAATCGACTCTCATTTTAACATTTTTTAAAATTGATTCCCGCAATAAAATTTTAATTATTATTTTTAAAATAGGAGTCGATTCAAATCGACTCCTAAAAGATTATCTAAATAGACTGCTTTGGGAGAAAACCAAAAAACATAATTTTTTCACTGTGTATTAAGTTTTAAGAGAAAAGTAAGGTTTGTTATATGATATAACTTGTTAGGCCACTTTTTGTTTAGTTGTTGTTACAAACTTTATTCGTTATTCATACGTAAACAAATCAATCATAAAGAAATAACAAATTCAACGAAATGAATCACATAATAAAGTAACATACATAAATTAAGTTACATCCAAAAGTTACATAAATAATTATATAAAGTTACACACAGTATATACAAAACTAAAATAACCCTAAACTATCTATTAGGGGCATCAGGGTGTCAACCTCCTGGGACATGATATTTTCTGCCTGTGTGGCATGTTAGCGTGCGCCTTAGACGACTAGAGCTGCGTGGATGCTACTGCTAAGCTCCCCCTAGGTCTCGTCTTTACCCTGTGATCCTAGTGAAGACGATGGAAATGTTAAGAAGATCCTATCCCATAGAAGTCGAGTCAAGGGGGGAGCGCTAGGCCTAGCACCAGCACCTGACGTGGGGGATGATAGCAGCAAGAACCGTTGAATTTGCTCAACATCTGCATCAGTCCCTAAGAACTTGTCCTCCCACTGTGGTGCAGCTGGAGTGTGAGGTTGAGGTCGATAGACATCACCATCTCCCGCTAAAGTTTGCTACTCTGGTGAGAAAATTTTGCTTAAAGACAACCCAGTGTCAACCTGACCCGTAGCATAGAGAGTCGACACAACGAATAATCCAGGATATGACTCCTGGTGCTGTCAAAACCCCATCGACACCTCCCCTCCTAAATAGTGATTGTTAGAAGCATATGGCTGCTACTGGGGGCACGAGCTCAGTTGACTCGCCATCCATGTCGACATCTACATATGGTTACTGTTGTTGCTGCTAGGGGGCTCAGGCTCATCATCCATCAGAATATTGAAGTCCTCGATATCAAATTCGATATCAAAGTTATCAGGGTCTTCGTACTGCCGTTAGGATGCATATGTCCTTCCCCTTCTCCTAACTGGTAATGTATGTCGGTCAGGAGCGGGAGTTGGGACTACAACTAGAGTTGGCGCTGGGTGAGTCTTGTCAGGAACATCTGCCGGCAACTCCTTCAACGTTGGCTCAATATCATCCACAACACAATATAGAGCCCTCTATGATGATGCTCCGTACCACAGAAAGTACTAGAGGAGGGCCTGGAGCTTGCAGAAAAGGAGTATGACACTACCCTATCTGCGCGCATATCTCAAGTCTCGTGCCATCTGGCATGAAATACACATCGGTCGGTCCCATCAGCCCCCTTGGCATCCTTTGAGCGCAGGCAGTCGATGTTGATCGACATCTGGGGTATCCATTAGGCACCACTGGAATGTCGAACCACGCGGTCAACGTGGTGCCACTCAACGATGGCAAAACAGATAAGGACAGTATTTGATGCCCATATCGTCTGCTTGTCGTATACCTACTCAGGTATCACCATATTCACGAACTCCTCGTTATCCATTGTCTAAATAAACTGCAAAATTAAAATAAAACATATTTTAGTCTCAACCATAGAACAAATGTATCATAAATGAATTGATAATTAGAAACATAGAAAAGTAATTTTTTTGGTTGAGTGGTTATCTTAACATGACACCATCTGCACAACAAAAATACAATTTCGTGTTAGAAAATAATAATTCAAATACATTAATATTCATAAACTAAAAAAATAAACTAAAACATTTATTGTGCGTACCTTACAGCTATTGGGAACGTAGTAAGTCCAATGGGGCAAGTTAGCTAGGGCATTCTCATCCATGCTTAGCAGATAAGCAGCGCAACACAGCCACCAAACTCAGTCACAATAAATTTGGTAGCGCGATACAACTCCCGATATAGAGTTGCTAGGACTGCTGACCCCCAACTGTATGTCCCTGCCTCCATCAAGTCCTCAAGCAGGGGGAGAAACTTCAAGTGCACCCGGTTCCCCAATTTGTCACACAATAGGAACCCTACGATCATGACCAAAATGTATGCTCGGTGCATTGCAAAATTGTCAACTTATCTGCCTGCACCTGCTGTTATAAACACAGTTTGGACCCATCTCAGGTAGACATTGGCCCCCTATTTGGATTGTTGTAGAGGATTTTCTCCGAGAAGGCTCCTCACATAGGGCCCACTACGAACCAAAATATCAACCACACAAGATTTTTAGGGAAAGAAAGTGATTTTTTAGAGAGAGATAAAGTTAGAATTGTGAAGGAGTTAGTTCAAAGCGACTCCTTTATATAGGACTCCCAAAGGAGTTTCCCAAAAGAGTTATTCAAATAGACTCCTTTAGGAGTCGAGGCGATTTGAATCCACTCCTATTTAATTTTTAAATTTTTTTTTTATTATAGTAGTCGATTTGAATCGACTCATTTTATAGGAAAAATAGTTTATTTTGGGAACAACTTTCAAATTGGCTCATTTAAGGAATGAGGTATTTTTGTTATTTTATTTGGAGAATTTTTCTCGTTATTGCCTTCGTCTATTTGTATATATTATTTTTAATTTTTTTAAAATAATTATAAAGTAATGTATTTAAATGCAAATTGTATTCAAATATGTTAATTTAAAAATGTATTCAAATAGTTAAAAAGGGAACCTATAAAAATTTAGACCGTCTACAGTTTATTTAATTTGATTTTATCTTAATTATATTAAAAAGTTATTAAAAATATGATATAATTGGATAATAATATGTTTTTCTATTAGTATATCAATTAATCTCTAATTATCAATGTTTGATTTTGTGAGTGATGAATACAAGATTATTAGTTTTGGTTTAGGGTAGGGGAACTAGGTCCACTCAATAATCCATCCGCCACAAAGTTTATTTGATCAAGTTTAGGTTATCAATTTTAACTCAATCTTTTATGGGTCATGTTTAATCCATGCTTCTGATTGACACAACCTTATAGCCTAAAGTCAATTATTTCATCAAAAGTTATATTTTGTACTTTATAAAATAACTAATGATAAGTTATAATTTTTTTTTACTTTAATTTATAAATTTTACAAAATATTATATTATATAACAAATTACCCATCTTCTCCCAAGTTGTATCCATATTACACTCACCTCCTCTAATTTGTAAATTGACACTTAACTCCCTTGACTTATTTAAGGATCTTACACTGACCTCTTTTATGTATCTATAAATTATAAAGTATAATAAAAACACAAATAACTATTTTGCTCTTAACTAATATTTCTATTTCTATTTAATGACATCACATTCATCTCCATCTACCCACCTCCAGAAACTCAGCCCCCTCTGCCTTAGTTATCGATCACTGATCACCATTGGCCACCTTCGTCGCTCGCACCCTAGTCGCTTTCGACCATTGCTTCCATCTTAATATCGTCCATCTTGCTGATTATTTTTATATTTTTTATCTAATTAAATATTAACCTAAGGTTGCGGTTGAAAAGAAGGGGTGCATCCTCCACTAAAAAAGTGTTTGATCTCTCATTTACATAAAAGTAATAACACGTAAAAAAAAATTAATTTTATCAGGGCATAGCAATTATGTATATTATGTATACTATGCCAATCAAAACCCAACACACATACTGTTACACAATTAAATAAGATTTGAGAATAATATTAATGTCAAAAAGCTTAGGACAAGAATTTTGTGAAATGAATAAAAAAAAAGGTAGTAGAAAAATTGAAGCACTTGAAATAATAAAAAAATGGTGCTCACGAATCAACGAAATACAGAGTTGTCAGAAAAAGATGTGGCAAATATTGATTTTGACAGGGCAGGTATCTTTGCTTAATGATGCAAGCATATATATTTTTCTATATATATGTATTTCTAATATTTCCTTATTAGTAATTAGTAATTACGTGTCCGCTATTCTTTGTTTCCTTCCCTTTGTGTTGGCCTATAAAGACCCACCCCCTCCCCATTCTTCCCTCAACTCATCAACAGCTTACTTTCTAGGGAAAGGTTTAAGGAAGCTCTCTTCTAGTCCTTGTTTGGCTGTGGAAAAGCTTGTTTTTCCTCTCTCAATCACTTCAAACAAACAAGCTTTTTCCGCAGCTCTAGCTATACAGACACCCTTTTCCTAGAATTGTTGAGGATTCAGCAATAATTAATTATTAACATTATGGCTCGCTCTTTCACTAATGTCAAGGCTCTCTCTGCTCTTCTCCTTGACGGATTCTCCAACCCTCTTGCAAGGTAATTAACCACAATTAAATTAATGTTTTTTTTTTCCTCTCATATTTCGATCATTAGGCTTTATGCCCTGTTTCTTCCTTAACTTCAATTGCATCCCAAAGAAAAGCCACAAAAGCACGAGGCTCTTTGCTGAATAACTTGCTGGTCTTCAATTCAAATTCGCCGGCAAACCAAAGCCAAAAGCTGTTTCCACTGCTTTTTGTTTTGTTCTATGCTTTTATTATTTGGTACTAGAGACAATATAAGGAGACAAAGATGTAAAAAATTTGTGTTCCTCTACACAAATTTTAAGTTCCTCTCTCCCAATTTTAACAAAATACATAAAATATAAGAATTTTTTATCCTTATGTCTTCTCTCTAATACTTAACACAAATTATATATGGTGTTCAAATGCTTATTTAACTCTTATTGAATATTTTGTGAAACAATATTGTTAACTAATAATATTTTAAAGTAGATTAAATCTGATTTAAATCAAGTCAGTCTATTGTAAGATAAAAAACTCTCCCATTATCTTTTTATTGACAGTATTTTGATTTGAGAGATCCATCAAGGGGAAGGAATATCAAACTACTCCAATCAACCCGAAGTTTTTAATAGTCTAAATAATTGTATAGGACAATTTAAATAAAGACAACTTGAAAAAACAAAAAATCCGTGATTAATACAAATTAAAAGAAAAAAAGGGTATTAAGTATTGCTCAATAATAAAGATATATAATATAAAAGTAGGAAAATAATAAGGGGTTTTTATTTTTTGGTTATCATTTAATAATGACATGGTCTTTTAATATGGTTTTTTAAGGCGTGGATATGCGGCAACGGCACAAAGTGCAACAACAAGGGGAGGGGCTGCTGCTTTGGGCGGCAAGATGGCACCAAAGTCAGTGGAAGACAACGGCAATGAAAAGGTTTCGTGGGTCCCAGACCCCATCACTGGCTACTACAAACCTGAGAACATCAAGGAGATTGATGTTGCCGATTTAAGGGCTGCCCTTTTGACCAAAAAATTCAACCATTAAATTAAATCATTATAATTCACCTCAATCGATCAGTTAGCATGATCTTGGTGATTAATTTGAATGGAATTGAGGTTCTTTTAACCTTAATTGGGGGCTCAGATTTCGGATATGTACCAATGGAAAAGTTAGTTGATGGGAAGAGATAAAAAATAAAAATAAAAAAGGTTGATGGGAGGAGATTTGCTGTATGGATTTAAATTTAGTATTTTATATTTGGATATTTTATGTTGAAATCAATCGTCATATCTTCATTTATATTTTGATGTCTTTTTCTTTTAATGTGTCTAAGTAACTTTATTAATAGTGTTTCAAATTGCAAATTAAAATATATGCTGTCATTCTCTGTCGTGTTTTAGACAAACATGGAAAAACAAATTTACATCAATAATGACACTTAATGCAAGAAATATGCTAAATTTGCAACAATATAATCTGCAATAAAGTGATAAAATTTTGCTCCAAATTCCGTAATTGCGGCAAGCACAGATCAGTCGAAAAAACCTCGACACAAATTCTTTTAATCTTTTTTTTTTCCCTTTCTAATCTTGCTCGTTTCCAATGAATATGTCTGCCGCAAAATATATTTCCAATTTTTTTAATTGTAACAAATTCGCCGCAAATAATTCTCAACTCGCCCAAAATCCATCACAATTCACAAAGGTTTGCGCCACAAATTTGCCACTGAACCATATCCATCACAATTTATCCATCAAATTCATGTTTTTGACATAGTGAGTAAGGCTTAAAGTTGTTATCTCATATAAACTATCTAAACCGTTCATCGCCTGTCTGATTCTAGCGGCAGATTAACATTGACACAATTAACATTTATCATTTTTTTATAAATCCGTTCTTTTTTATTTTGGTCATCATATATACGCTTTATTTTCGTGAATGAATTTGAGGCTACTATATATATCAGCAGGTATTTTTTTTTTAAATAAGACGTATGATTTTTATGAGATTAGACAAAAATGTTGGCATTCTAGTTTGTGGTTAAGGAAATATTTCTCAAAATAAAACATAGAAATTGTGTAATTTTTATAATGAACCAATTTGAAAGTTATTATTAAAATAAATTAATTTTTCTATAAAGAGATCCAATTTCTATTTAAGCCATAATTTTTTTTTAAAAAAATTGGAAGTCAATTTAAATTGGCTTCCATTTTTTTTTAATAACAGTCTATTTAATCAGTTTTTTGTAAGCATAATTTCATCGGTTTAAACCGACTTCTTCACAATTCAACTCTGCAACAACATTCATACTACTCTAGTCATCCATTTTTCCCTCCCTTGAGGCACTTCAATGTGCAGACAATTGGAGCAACGTGAATGCTATTGCGGAGTTGAATTGTGAATGAGTCGACTTAAATCGATGAAACTATGTTTACAAAGGAGTCAATTTTAATAGACTCATATAAAAAAATTATTGCTTAAAATGGAGTTAATTTAAATTAACCCATTTTACAAAAGATATTAGCTTATTTTAAAAATAACTTTTAAAATTGGTTCGTTTATGAGAATTACACAATTTGTATGTCCTATTTGGAAAAATTTCCGTGGTTAAGAATGTTTTCTCATGTCAAGTGTGGCGATCCGTGACAGTCACATTCAGATACCAAGGACCATGAAAATTATAAAATTGTCACCACAGGTCCGTGAAGGTCAGAAAGCATACGTCTTCTTCCTCTCAATTTCCCCCCCTTTTTCCTTACGCGGCCACGGGCGAGCATCAATATATTATTAGTAAATAACAAAGTTGAAACATTCGTGACAATAATAATAGAAATAATTTAGCTGTAGTTATTTAATATTATGAGACACTATATTAATTTATATTTTATTTATTATTAGATAAAATTTTAATAGAATATGAATTCTATTAAAATTATATTTAATAATAAATAAAATGTGAGTGAACACAGTGTCTAAAGAAAATAAATTTAAATAATACAACTAATAATAATATTATGTATAGCAGTTATATGCACAGAAAAAGTGGAGGTGCATCTCTGGAATAGAATATCACAGAAATNATGGAGCTTATGCGCTATTAAATTTAATTTATTTTCTCGAGATTGAGAGACAGCTCATATGCGGAGAAAAAAAACGAAAGAGAGAATTAGACCGAAAGATAGCCATAGGTTAGGAAAAAAATGGTTGCTACATTTGATAAGAGCGAATTCATATTTTAAAAAATGTAAGTTTAATTTTTATTATTAATGTAAAGATTATTTTAATGAGTAATTTATAAATATTTTTGTAAGTGGTCAAAGACTTTGATATATGTCTTAATTCTTATGAAATAACGGATAACCAAGGTTAAACTTATCTAAACTTTTCTTTATGAAAAGAAATAGCAGTTGGAAAACTATATAGTACTAATTGGTTGCTTAACTGCATTCCGAAGCAAACTAGCTAGCTAGCATGCTTACACGAAGTTGAGCTTATAGCTTAATTAGTCAAAATGGCTGAGTTGGTTTGAAAACAAGTTAATTGGAGCTGAATAAATCTCAATTACTAATAGTTTAGATAGACGAAATACTAACACAAAGAAATTAAAGATAATGCTTTCAAGTTATTAAGGAGACACTTTTACATTTAGATAATGAATACAAGACAACAAGTCCTGTGTGGCTAAAACTATAAAACGGCTTTAGTCAAATAAAAAATTAATTCATATCATTTTATTCTGTTTAACCACTATTCTTACTTTTTACTAAGAATCATAACAATTCTATGCAAGCGATGAGAATTTAATGTATTGTTTACGTTAGGTTCATTGAATTAATAATGTATAGCAGCTCTAGTAGAATATATAGGGAATGGTATAGAGAGGGCGGTGCCCCACTTTCTGCAAACATGATTGGCACCTATGATGGCAATGGCTCTCATTGCATATGACCAAGTTTCGTTACCATCCAACAAATTTTTTCTTAATTTTTATAGAGACAATCGAACAAATCATTGATGCAAAACGAAGGGGGGTTGTCCTAGGAGTAAGCAACATCCCACCTTAGTTTATTGCCATTATCATTGTACCATGGCGGTGGTGATAATGTTGGTTTTGATTATTTAATTGGTTACATTCTTTTTACAAATTTAAGTAAAGAATATGTGAACTATTATTTTATTGAACATTTTTTTATTGATTATTTTATTCAACAATGATCTACAACTACATTATCACAGAAATAGATAGAGGTGGGTATATGGAACACAGTGTGGGAACTGACTTGTGGGGTGCTTAATTCACATGGAGTTAGGATTAATTAATTTGTTGATCCATTTAAATGCTGATTTTTTAGTCCATCGATGAATTACTCTATTATTTATTTATTTGATTCATCTATTGTTTATTTATTTATTTTTCACACAATACCCGAACATGCAAAATAGAAAAAATAAAAGTATCCAACATCCAAATCCAAACTAACATGGTATTTTCTTTTGGTCAATGTTGAGAATGACTTTTTTTGGGTCATGTTTCAAATTTTTTTATCATAAATTAAGATCGAAATTTTAAATTCTAATTATAAATGCCAAAATATAATAATGTGGGCCGGCTCACGGACCTTGTGGGCTGTCAGTGTGGACGCAAGCTTGGGTACGTAGTTGTTGGTTCATTTATTTCGTAGACCAACCCAATCTAATACATTTAATTTTGATCCTTTGCAAAGCAAGTTAGCCTGCATATCCACCTCTAAAATAGACTGCAATTGAAAACCAACAACGAGGTTGACATAGTGGTAAAGATATATTATGACCTTAAGAGGAGGACTTTGATTCAATTCTAAAAAAAATGCATCAATAGAGTGGACAAGTTTGACTACACTTAAAATGATTAATCTTCTTCTCTTATAATAAAGTTAGAGGGTAATCCCAAAAAAATATTCTAACTAAAAGGTAGATAACAACGTGAAGTTTCTTTAGGGCACTGATGATTATGGATGCGCCGCGTGATGTTTCATTATTAACTCTTATTACTTTCAATTGGACTATTTTTTATTTATATATAAAAAAAATTGTGGAAGACATTGCTCTCGTAATTGCAGAATATAAAACATTAACAATTACTTTTTCTTTTAATAAGTGTGCTTCGAGAGAATCAAACTTGTGTCTTCATCTTAATGGAAGACTAAGCTACTTATTATTTGTCCGACAACTTGGTGGTCTTTCAATTGGACTATTATTATGACGTCCCTTAAACAGCTTGATTTGTTGTATGCTTTATCTGCTGGTATGTCAATACAATAAATGTATGATTTGGGATTTTAAATCTTATAACTACGTCGTACAATGTAGTTAGGTATGTGATAATCCAAGGAAATTATTTATTCAATAAGATAGAAAGCAAATGACAGTTTTCGCAAAACTAGTGGTATTCCTATTGCAAACATACCCACATCAATTAACGCATACCAATTAACTTTTTAATAGAATTGGACATCAATGACTCATCTTCAATCCTAGACAATTTCGGATATTTTGATATTCAGATTGCGATCCCTAAGAAATCCCATGAAACCTACCTTTCCTTTTTCAAACCCATGAAACGTACCATTTTTTTTGAAGTCCGTATAGGCTTTCATTCATCAATAGTTAAAGTCAATAGCGGAAGTAAGTTGAAGGTGGTAAGAATTCTCTCATTTCTTAATCAAATGTTTGATGGTTCAATTTTTATTTTAGTATGAAATAACTTTAAAATATGTGGTCAACTCATACACAAAAAAATTAATAACTACTTTTGACAATAGATACATTGAGAGACTAAAAAATGTCAATAATTTATTCATCATTAAATATAAAAATCATTCAATTATCTTTTCTCAACTTCTTAAACGTACTAGAGAGAGATGATTTTTTCACATAATATCAAGGCTTTTCACAACTAAAACTAACTAAAAATCATAGATACAACCATAGAGTTACCGAAACCAAACTGCTAAACAGAGGGCGCATAACCTACTAAACATAGAGGCATCTAAACCTACTACATGATACATGATACATGATACACATCGAGCATACTGGCAAGTAGCAATCTCTTTTGTATCTAAATATGATATTTAAACTACTAAAAAAATTTAGACAACCAACATTCCTCTCACACAAAATATGAGGTTCATTGTCGAGAGAGAAAAAGCGAGCAAAAAAGATAGAGTAACATTATATCTTTTTATAAAATCCTTTTATCCATCTTTATACCAGCTCCAATTAATGACACTTAGTAATTTTTTTTCTTATTTTACCACTAAAATATCAAGTGTCATTTATAAAATGTATTAAAAGGATGGGTAGGAAGATTTTGCTGGGAGATATAATATTACTCGAAAAGATATGGTCGACCTCATACTTTTTGTGAAAGTTGTTGATTGTCTATAATTTTGATTATTTAAATAACATTGCTCATTTTATAATAGCATGCAAGTATCAAACCATCCTGTTGAGAGTAAGTAGTTTAAGTAGCATTTTTCATAGTCTTGTGCCAATGAGTAAAATTTTAGTGTTTGACTTTTACTGATAAACAAAAATGTGTTTGAACCAAAAATATATTTCTCTTTAAAGAGAAGTATCGAACCTTCCTCAAAGGACCATTTCTCTACAATGGACACAATACTTTGTACAAAAGAAAAGGACTTGGGCTGTACTCAAGTTATTGTATAGCATGCTTCAGCCCAACACAAATAGTTTCTCATTTATGGTGCCCAACATTAACAATATTATTATGTACTGTACATCAGACAGGGTGGGTAGAACCGGGCCTCCAGTTGTTGAGGAAAAAGGGTAAACATGATAGTAGATAGAATCATGTTTTCCTACAGGAATAGAGAGCCTACGGCCCAAACCATTTAGTCCTAACAGCGTGAAAGAAGCCAAGAATAGAACACAGTTAGGCCACGTTTAGTATTAGCGAGCAGCGACAGATGGGAAAAAAATATATTATGTCCCTTTAAATCTCACTTTTGTGTTTCCCAAACAAAAAAATTTCTATTTTTTCTATCTTAACTTTAGTGAAATACAAAAAATATACAATTTTTTGTTCTTGTATCTTTGTCTCACTGTCATGTCATGTTTGAGGTACAAACACAGCCTGATGGTCATATAGGCAGTATATTAAATGCATTAGGTTCATATACACACGACGTCGTTACATACCTAAACATTCTATAACGTAGTCTATATTTTTACTCTCTGATGCTTTCTCTTTCACAAGTAAAACCGCAACCTCAATATTTGAAGTGAATCGCGTCATACTCATACCCCTTACATACCTACCATTCCTACCGAACTTGAAAACCTAACAATCTCTGAAAATTATTGTATGGCGCTTGCATGGTTGAGAAACATGAATCACGCATAATTGTACATACAACAACCATTAAATGCCCTCCCGTGCGTTTTCAAAATTGTACATATAATAACAGGATTTTCATATTTTGCTTTCTTCCTAGTTGGTATAAAAAGACATGATAACAAGAAGGGGCTCAGTACTTTAGAAGCAGAACAGGGGGGGGATTTCTCCAATTTTTTTCTCGCAAACTGTTAATACAATTACAATAGTAATTGGTGACAATACTTTCACAAACAAATCATTTTTGTACAAAGGGACAAACCAATTAATATGATGAGTGAAAATTGGTACTCTTTCAAGTACTGTAACAACTGACTCCTTGTCACTCACTGACTAAGCCATCTTGTGCAACAATTTGAAATTTTGAACCAAAGGGGAAGAGTTCAAAATATAAAAAATAAAAGATAAAAGGACTGTTAAACATTAATACATCTAGAATCAGCACAGATAGGTATCCCATCTTCATGAAAATTGAAATTCAAATGATACTGTTTCAGCCGGCTGGATTTACTCCCCTAGATACAAATAAAATCAAAGCGTATATGCTAGAAATTGTCATGTATCATGATATCACAACAGCCTTATTCTTTAAAAAACCACCATCAAATCAAATAAAGGGGCAAAACACAATTTTCCCTAAACAAATCACCAGATTTTACTTCCCGGTTAACATGCCACAACTAAAAGAGCAATGCAGTGAAAACTGAAAATGTCCAACTCCTTAATCCCTGGCGAACATTTATGGAAGAAACGAAAATAACTAAGCTTATTACTACCAGTCCAAACCACACATAACACAATCACCAGCACCCAGAAACAGCTTATAGCAAAATACTACACAATAAAAAAATAAGGCTTGTCCCATTACGTGAGGTCGGCTACATGAATTAAACAACACCATAGTATCCTACCATGGACTACTTTTGCATTCAAGTCATTAATATCTAAATTTCTTCTAATAATTTCATCTATTGAATTTTCTACTAATTTCTTTCTCATAAGGTGGTAGAACCACTTTTCCTAGACTTCACAAACATGCTTCCATATCATTCTCCTACTGATAAAAGAATATGGAATCTATAATATCTTATGAAATAAACTCTCAGTGATCACGAACAAGACAAAAATGCGGTGCTTTATTCTATTCATTCATAAATTAACACTTCACCTAGGTGAAGTCTTAATGATTTTCATTTTCGCTGCCAATTTTAAATGCAATAGAACAGCTCACCACTTCTTGGAGACCGAAGAGCCTAAAAATCTCTCAACATTTTTTTTGAACAATTAACATAACATGATAATCTAATTATTAAGCAAGATTAGGTCCAAAACCACAGAATCATATCAACGCAATTGAAATTATTACCACAATTATGCTACTCAGCTGAACTACTCAATTTTCAAGTAACACGAAAAAATCACAAAGAGATTAAAATCAAATCCAAAAAAAAAAAAACGAGAGAAAGGTTTCCAACTCATTCAATTTTTCTACATGGACGAAACCTCTTGATTCCTCGATCTGATTTCTATGACATTAGCATCGTCGTCGTCGCCGCAGTTCAATCCGCAACCGCACCGCGGCGAGACGAAGAAGTTATCGAGCGGGAACGAGGCGGAGGCGATTCCGACAGAGAATCCGAGCTCGTCCCCGTTTCTAACGACCTCGACGATGTTGAGCCAGAAGAAGACGACCTTGACAGTGACGCCGGTGAGGTCCGCCAACCGTCCCTTCGAGATTGTTCCGCTTATGGTGGATTTGTAGCTCAATTGGTACGAACCTTCTAGAGAGAAACTGCACGAGCCGTTGAGGAACGCGCGGAACTTTCCGGTGGATTCGTCGAGCTCGTATCCGGTTACGCCCTGGGGGAGGATTCCGGAGGGGAAGTCGTAGCCGGCGAGAGCCTCGTACGCCGTCGGTTCGGCGGAGACGGAGGAAATGATCGGCGGAGAGAAGAGGAGGAGGAGGGGAATGGCGGTGATGATCGACATGGTTTTGTGATTTTGGGAATTGAAATTTTGAATTGAATTTTTGGAATGGAAGGGATTTTGGGTTAAATGAAGGTGTTATAAAAAATGGGTTGAGCTAAACGGCGGCGTTTTGCGTGTTCGGACTTAACAGGATGGACTTGCCAATTTGTTATGTCTAGGTCCAATTGTAACAGAAAACTTCACCATTTTTAGTTCACTAATATTATTATTATTATTATTATTATTATTATTATTATTTTCTTAATAAAAATGTTTGAGTAGAGAAAAAGATCGTCTCAATCTAAGGTTGGGGTATGCCTTTGAACTAGTTCAATAAGGGTGTGTTTTTATTTTATTTTATTGTTTTTTTTAGAGTGTGGTATTTTTAATATAAAATTATTTGTTTATGATGTTTTTGAGGTATTTATTAAAATGTAGGATATTTTGAAATTGGAAAGAAAAATCATGATTTCATATTTTATGATTTATCTTTTTTGAAATTGGGACATATTGTGTGGTTTTATATAAATTTTTATTTATGAAAATGACATTTTTTGTACTAATTTCAACCAATAACTCAATAATCTTGTACTTTTTTTTTTCCTAATCACCATAATCTGATACATGTGAAAAATACATCTCACACGTGTTATTAAGCTGGTTAAAAAATTTTAAGTCTATGATACATGAGTAAAAAGTGAATTAAGTGAATTAACTTTGTTAACAACACACTCTAAGTATTTAATATGAAATTAAGACATATTTATGAGATGAATTATGCTTTATTTAATAATAAAGTGGCATTTAAATTTTAATTGGTCATAATTCCGTATGAAAATAAGATTCACAATTAACTTATTCTACTTTTATTTAAAATGTTACTTTATAATTAGGTGCCACACAAACTTATTTAGGTTTTATGAACCCCAATAATTTATCTCTTTTAACTATATTTGTAACAAAATTGATAAAAATATATACTTTAAAAAAACCTCTTAAATACTGTTAAAGCTTTAATGGAAGTATTTCTCCTGAGTTGTCAACTAACTTTATGAGTCATCTTTATCTTCTTTTTTTTTTTTTTAACCATCTACCGTCTCTTTGACAGGGCTAATATTACAACTAATTAATTTTTTTAATTAATACAACTAATTAATAAATCAGATAATAAAATGTTCATTCCAAAAATACCTAAAAAACTATTGTATTCACCACTTCCCTTGTGGATTCCTGAACGTACATTCTACCAATCAATGTAGCGTGTTTGGAAGTCAGCCTTTTTATTGCATGAATAAATTAACTACTTGATATTTGATTTCTATTTAATACTCCACTCCTTTCATAATAATTGTTTATTTTTTTACTTTTAAATTCATCATTAACTTAATATATTTAGACTCATTTTGTATTTAAATACATTGAGAGTCAATGATAAATCTAAAAATAAAAAAATAATAATTATTATAAAAGTATGGTCCACTTATCTCATCATATTTTTTTTTTACGGTTGAAATTTTATCATGGGCCCAAAATTTGAGTATTGTCAATTCTCACCTAAGAAGATATCCTAAGCCCGTGATGAATAATGGTTACGAAAAATATCATATCCTACTTATTGTCACCGAAAAGAAAAAAGTGAGTTAACATTTCAATCATGAGTTTTTTATTTTTATTTTTTTTATTGAAGCCGTGAAATCCGAACTTTATTGTCGATAGTCCGATTAATCCAACTTAACTAGAATGGAAATCCTCTTACAGGGAGAATCTTTCAGCGAAAATATTTTCCAATCGTGTATTCTAAGTATCTTCTACTTATTTATTAGAAGAAAAAAATAGAAATAAACCATAATCAAGGAACCAGCCTCCTCCCCCCCTTTAAGTATTTGGAAGGCATGATATTAATCAGGTCAATGTGAGAAATTAAAAAGATATATATATATATATATATNATCATGAGCAATTTCCACTATACCCTCCAAGTAAATTTAATAATTATCCTGACAACTCAAATCACACTATAAACATAATGACAAAAGAACAACTTAACAATATCATATAAAAACAAGCAAACAAATCATAACACTAACCTATTTTATTTTATTGTGTAATCTGAAGCATATCTAACATAGCATTTTAAGACTACACAAGAATTTCTTGCGAAAGATTCGAATATCAACCAACAATTTCCCTGATTAAGAAGACAACACATAGTCATGTGACTTGTTCCCATGATTAATCATCCCAACCCAATTGAGGCAATCAAAGCCACATCCACAAGAGGGGCACTCAAAGAAGTTACTAACCGCAAAATCAGCAGAAGCTATTCCAACAGAGAATTGGAGCTCATCCTCATCCCTTATTACCGACACAATGTTCAGCCAAAAGTAGAAAGACTTCACCTCAATACCCTTCAAGCTAGCGATCCTGTTCCTAGCGATGACACCGGTAATGGTGGACTTGTACTTCAATTCGTAGGATTCAGTTGAGAACCTGCAAGAAGTGCCTTCTAGAAAGGCCTTGAATTTGCCGGTGGAGGTGTCCAATTCATATCCAATTACCCCTTTGGGGAGAAGCCCAATTGGGAAGTTGTATTGTTGAAGAACATCATAAGCAGTTAAGTTGGTGTTTTGAATAGAGGCTTGTGATGGGGTTGAGAATATTGAGAAGATCAAGATTGTGCATAGAATTGGGATTTGGGAGATGGGTTTTGCTTGAAAATTGATTCCCATCTTTTTTGGGTGAATTGAAGCTAGTTGTGGGGTGTGGAAAATTGGTGGAGTGTGGCAATTGACTCTGGTTAAACAAGACCAAAAGAAATTAAGATTCCAACTAAAATAGTGGATGGTGTATTTATTTCTAGTGGACGCGTGGAAAGGCCAAAATTGATGTTGGATTTGGATAACCCAACACATGAATTTGACTATGGTTGCAAATCTTTGGTTTTGTGGTCTATACAAATGCTACGCAATAGAGGCATTGAGGTGTGTTCATCATCCATTCATCCATTTAATTAAATCTCCATCAAGCGGTACCTAACAAATTTTAACTTGATCACATCGATCTACAATCTATATAATTCAGACATTCAAAAGAAGAATTTATACGAGAGGATAAGCTATGAGTGGCGAATTAAAACATACGTATCTACAAAATGAAAACAAAATTACAGTCTACATTTGTCTTATTGTAGAAGAACAACAACGAGTTACTATACGAAAAGAAAAGTAAAACCACACATCATTATTATTAGATGAGATACCGAACTATATTACTGTATTTTAATGTTCTTATTATAAATTATTTAGTATTTAAAATATCATGACTTAGACACAATTCAAAAACTTTCAAATACAATTTATATACGTTTGAACACAACCAAACATTTATTTTTTATCAACTCTGCTATACGTACACGCTAAAACCACACACCATACATACACCAGTATCAGAATACGCTGACCCCCTCAAATAGCCGCCCCCAACCACTCTCTCCCAATCTCCACCACACACGCGTGAACGCACCTTCTTGCTTCCACTTCCTTTCGTTTCCACTCTTTCATAAAAAATAGGGATTGCAAAAGCCAAGAAAACCTTTCGCTTGCTCTTCTTCTTCTTCACTCTTTTCCTTCTGTGCGATCTCATTTTTCGTTCGTCCTTCGACCTCATATTTCGTTCTTCACTCTCGTTTCTGTTCCTGTGAGTTCATTGTGCTATCTGCACAAGCATTTCCAAGAATGCAACCGAAGAAGGAAGAAGAAAACGAACACTAGTGAGTGCATCGAACATAGTTCACTAGTTAGGGTTTTGTTCCTAATTTGCTTTTCCATTCGAGTTTCGCTGAATGTATTTCGTTTAAACAAAGATCTTTGTTTCTTCGAGGAAGTCATTGAGTCACTTGTGTAGTGTATGTATAATGTTTGTGCACTATGTGTGTTAAAGTTTGTGCATTGTGTGTGTGAGTTGCTTGCATCCCACGTTGTTTGTGTTCTCGCAACTGTTCTCTAGTGTTTTTGCATCTGTGGTGTAGTGAGTATAATGTTCGTGCATCTTGCCATATAATTTTTGTGCATTCTATCACATAATGTTTGTGCACCCTGTCTATGTGTTGCTTACATCCCCCTTTGGATAATTCTGATGACGTGTTAAAGTTTGTGCATCTTGCCATATAATGTTTGTGCATTCTGTTACTAATGTTTGTGTACTCTGTCTATGTGTTGCTTGCATCCCCCTTTGGATAATTCTGATGACGTGTTAAAGTTTATGCATCTTCCTATATAATGTTTGTGCATTTTGTTACATAATGTTTGTGCATTTTGTCTTGGTGTTGCTTGCACCTCCTATGGATAATTCTGATGACGTGTTAAAGTTTGTGCATCTTCCCATATAATGTTTATCCACTCTTGCTTGCTTTGTTAAAGGCTTTTGAATTAAGTTGGTGATGTTAATTGTTCCTTGACATAAACATGGCTCCTCCAAGATGATCATTTACCGTGGCCAAAGATGCCAGAAAAAAGGCCTTGGAGTTGACACACAGCCCGTGCGACAACAATGATAGCAGAAATGTAATACACAATAAGACTTTTTCCATCTAATCCATTTAATGGTGTGGAACTGTATTGACACAATATGTTGTTTTTGAATTTATGCAGTGCAAGATTGAGACACGTTGCTCAACAAAGGAGTTGGCAAAGGTCTGCATAAAACAAATATCAACAGGGCAAAATCTGATAGAAAGTGTGCATTGCATTATCAGTGCACAAACATTACCACATGTGCATACCTAAAATTGATTATACATAAAGTGTAACAAAATTAACATAAAATTAACCAGAAAAGATTGAGAAAATATATCATCCAACCACTCATTGTCTTCAAGGTGGTACTTTGTTAAGCATGCAAACCACCGATTCTTAAAATCATGGACAGATAATGTTTTCCACACAGTGTTTTTAAAATCGGCCTTGATCTCATCATATTGTTTGCACCCCTTCAGTTTTTTGGTATCTTTTTCATATTGTTCTAAATGCACCATCGATGTCATGTGCCACGCATCACAATTTCAATCGCATTCTGCATTGCTTTGCATTAATCTGTCAATATACCATTCAGTCGCCTCCCCAACATACATTTAACCCAACATTCAAAAAGCCACATGAACGCTGATGTGTCCTCCCCCGATAACAATGGACATCCAAGCAACACTAACATCCTATGGTGGTTAACAGCTACAAATGAACCAAATGGCATATGATACCTATTTATGCCATACGTTATGTCAAATGAGACTACGTCGCCAAAGTATTCATGAGTCGCTTGGCTCCTTGCATCTGCCCAAAAAACATTTTTAATCTTGTTTTCATCATCAACCTTAATATCATACCAAAAGTTGGGATTCTGCTCCTTCATTCTTAGAAAATATTCTTTTGCATCTCCATCCTCCCAAACAGCACGCAACTATTTGTTAACATAATTTCTGACATCTTTTTCAATGAAGTTTAATTCCTTGTGACCGCCGCCTTACTGCACAAGAGTTTGGTATGTCTTGTCCACTCTGACACTAGCTCTGTCATGTAACTCAATTATCCGCTTTACATGCATGTTAATGCTTTTGTTTTCCTTGAAAAGCCTTGCTTTTGAAGGGCTCACTTCATTTGAATGTGCATTAACAACACTCCTTATCACCCACAACTTAGAATCACCGTTTTGTACCTTTGATACAGATATCCTCGCTTCACATTTAGCCGTTGAGGTTGGATTAGTCTAGTCAAATGTTGGAATTTTGGAGGATCGACACCCTTCCCTCGTACATGACAGAATTTGGTAATTGATCTCTTTATCTTCCGTGAATTTGGTACTCCTTATCCTTCACGTAAACCCAACCTTCTTAGCATAATTGTCATAGAAGTCTTTCACTGCCTCCAATGTGTCAAAGTGCATGCTAGCCTTTGGCACCTCTTCCCCCTTAATATCAACTGAACCCGCGGTCTGTATGCAAATAATGTTTATGCAGTAACTCATGTAAAGTTTGTGCACCCTGTCACATATCAGGTTCTGCATAATACTTACCTTATAGTTAAATATTATGCATATCATCAAATGTTTATTCATGAGAGTATATAAAAGTTTGTGTCACATGTTTATAGTGTATACGCGTTGATAGTTACAAAATTGAATGTGTCAAAATGCAAATCTTCTTCCTCAAGTAACAGGAACTGTGGCCTGTTGGATAATGTTTGTGCATTACATCATATAATATTTGTGCACAAACACATATAAAGTTTGTGCACTTTATAATATATTAGATTCTGCATAATGTATTATGCATATCAGATCAAGTAGTGTTTATTCATAAGAATATATAAAAGTTTGTGTCACATGTTTATAATGTATATGAATTAATTGTTGAAAATGTGTCAAAATACACCTCCTCTTCCTCAACAAAGACAGAACCTGCGTCTTGTCGAACAATGTTTGTGCACGTAACCTTATAAAGTTTGTGCACAGTCTCATAAAGTTTGTGCATTCTATTTCTGTGATATGCATGTCAGTGATGAATGTGCATTAGAACATATAAATCTTGAATACACTAGAATTTCATAGAAACGTAAAGAACAAAACTCTCCATGGAAATAAAAAAAAGCAAAAAAATTATCACGGTTTCTTGCATTGCCATTTTCGATTACCAACAAATTGCGATTAGGATTATCAACATTTGATTTTGGAAATGCTTTCGATTTTGATGATGCTATCTGTATAGACGAGCTCGCGTTTTAGGTTCTGTGGTGGTTATGGAGGATTTTGATCTCAAAATTCATATTTTGTTGCAATATGGTTGAGAAAATCACGCTCGGGATTGATTGCGTTGAGAAAACTCGCGTGGTTTCTAAATAAGAAAAATATATTGTATTCCATATTAATTGTATATGATACCGTATAAAATAAGGGTGTATACACGTGTATATGTTTATCAGATGTACACTTAACATTTTCGATTTTTTATTTGGACACTTTAAACCCATGTATTAGACAAGCATTTTCGTGTTTAAGTGTCCGTCGTGTATGTAAATACAACAGTGTCCCAAAATGTCCACAATTCGGATAAAAAACACCAAAATCTGCAACAGACAATGCAGAAATGGGATGGGTTGATAAGGGCAAAGGCATCTTGTTTGGAATCTGAGACAAAAAGGTACACCAAAAACGCCTTGACTCATGTGAAAGATAAAAAAAAAAAAACCAACTAATTGAAAAAAGAGAGAGAGCAAAAAACAAAGATAGACCTAACCCCCAAATTTCACTAGTTCCACTTTCCCAATTAAAATGAAATCATGGAACCTCAAATCTGATGACACAAAGCAAAAAAAATCTAAATCCAAGAAACATCACCGTTCAATTGGAGATTAATGGTACTGCAATCGAACCCACAGCCACACTGAGGACTCTCCAAGAAATTGTCCACTCCGAAATTGGCCGACGCAATCCCAACAGAGAACTGAATGTCGTTCCCATCGCGCGTGACCTCCACGATGTTGAGCCACAAGAGCAGCACCTTCACGGCGACGCCCTTCAGTTTGGACAACCTGTTCTGCGAGATGACGCCCCTCACGGTGGACTCGTACTTGAGCGTGTACGACTCTATGGCGAAGCTGCACGGACCTGTTGAAAGATTCAGCATAAGTTAATGTCACGCGTTTTAACGATAACTCGGATTAATTGGATACCGAACCTTCTAGAAAGAGGGAGAATTCGCCGGTTTGCTTGTTGAGGGCGTAGCCTATGACGCCCTTTGGGAGGAGACCTACTGGGAAACCGTATTGTTGGAGGAGATCATAGGCTGTTGGCGTTTCTTCTTGCTGCCGTTGGATTGTGGCATATGTTGCTGCTGTTGTTAGGGATAATAGGATAAAGAGGAAGGATGTGATTGAAGACATGTTGCGGGACTTGATTTTAGACTTTTGGTTGCTTTGGTTCTCTGCTTTGTTGTGGGAAGAGGTTCTTAGGTGAGACAAGTCAAACAAGGGAGAGATGGAATGGAGTGGAATGAAATGAAGCAAGGGAAACAGTTTTACTATGGAAAGTGTTGCCTTTTATAAAATTAATATTATTAATTAATTATATTCAATTATTTCATCATATCACAAAATTATAAAATTATTTTATAAGTCCTCCTTTTCTTCTTCTTCTTCTCATTATGTATTTTAAACTCATAAAATGGGTAAGTTAAAATCTTTTAAAACCCTCTTCTTTCATTTCCTTTCCTTTTAAAAAAAAAAAATTGTGAACACACCTTAGGAGTGACTATCCTATTTTTTTTATTATTTAAAAAAATATTATAATTTATGTTAATTAAATGTTTGAATTTTTTCATCACTATTTTGAGGATTTTTTTTAAAACTATTTTCATTAAATTTTACTAAGCTTTCTTAATTTAAATTTTAAATTTCACTAAATTTATTTTACTTAATCTCAATAATTTTTTTAATTTAAAATTAATATTCCCTCATCTCTAAAATAAAAAATAAAACATAAAATTAAATGATTTATAACATTGACAAATCTAAAATAATTTTTGTAAAAACATGTACTTAATTAGTTTATTAAATAAATTAGAGCGTGTTTATAATGTTTTTTTATATCACTTCAAGTTCAAAATTAATAATTGGAAGGACCGGCCCATTGCTTTGCTGAGCTATACAGGTCCAACTTATGTGACTGTCGTCTTTTTTCTTTAAAATATTAGTAAACATTTTTTCGGGTAGGCAACATTAATGAATATTCTAATAATTGCGAGGGACTCGCGTAGCACGTGAGATATGTGATTTGTGTGAAAATGAATCTGTCGCCACTCAAATGAGCATAGTTTTAAAACCCGGCCCGGCCGGACCCAAAACTCATATCTGACTATTTAATTGGGTTGGTTATTAAGTTAGATTGGACCTATAATTAATTTGCAGTGACTTTGTGTGAATAGGTTCACTGACAATTGAATCAGTTGAAGAAAATGTTAAATATTTTTTAAAAATGTTGTCCGATGAAATCAAACTCAGTCCACTTACTTGCATAATGCAATTTCTACATTGTGATATATTTTGTTGCATTAAATTATATATATTATCTATTTAATGAAATTAAATTATATTTATTATATTTATTAATTAAAATCTTATTCAGCAAGTAACTCAATATCTCACTGGTTGAACTAGTAACTCAACGACCCAATCAGATAATCGGGTCAATCACCGAACCTATTTTAATAACTATGCAAACGAGAGAGTTATAGAAAGGAGTGATTGTACGGAGGACGTGTGACTCAAGCCTATAAAAAAATATTAAAAAGACTCAATTCAAAAACTATTTTTTTTTTTGGATTCATCGGAAAAGGATATAAAGACTAGTTTACTAGGTGGAAGACTTATTTATGTATCACATTAATAATAAAAATTATTTAAAACACTCAACAAATCAACTTATATATTAATATATATACACTTTAATAAATGACACTTAGTATTTGAAGGAAAAAAAAAAAGTGAAATGTCAAGTTTACTAACAATATCAGATAGGCTCCAACTTTTACAAGCATTTTTTAAAATTAACTTAATGTATTATTTGTAAACTGTAATAATCTAGAGCTTTGTGTAATTAAAAATGAACTTATATTATTGGCAAAATAAATTGTTTTACTGTTGCAATTTATTTTATTTTTCCTCACCTTATATTAAATTGTGTTTATATCCTGTGAGTCTATATGTATTAACATTCCCCATGCATCATGGCTGAAATAAATCTGTTTCACAAAATAACAAGTTTTTCTATTTTTTACGTGGTCTAGTTATAGACTTGATATAATATCTTATGATCTATACACTTTCTTTTAATTATATATATATATATATATATATATATATAAGTTATAAAAAAAACAAAGAAAGAAAGAATTTTTTTTTTAAAGACTACGTAAGTTAACGTGTGTGTATATTAAATATGTATATAGGTACAATTCTTTTAAAGTTTTTTTTTTGGTTAATTAAGTTTTAGGTCCCTGTAAAATTGGAAAGTTTGGTTTTAGTACCTCAGTAAAATTTTTAGTCCCTGTAAAATTTGGATGTTTGGTTTTGGTCCCTCTAGATGGCATGAGGTTGACGGTTGGTGACTTGGCAGTTAATGACGCTGATGTAACATGCCACGTCAGCGCCACGTGGCATAACTAGGGCTGAATTTTTTTAACCCATGACCCGACCCGGTTTCCATTAAAAATTTTAAAAAACAGAAAACCCCAAATCGGCTCATTCTTCACTGAGTTTGCTTCCTCCGACGTGGAGCTCCTCTGGTCGAAAATCAAGCCTTCCCGCAAGGCAACACTGACAACAACCTTGTCCTCTCCTCATGGAACTCCTCCATCCCACTCTGCCAGTGGAGAGGCCTCAAATAGGTCTTCTCCAACGACTAACCCGCTGCCACTGCTTCTCGGGTCTCGTGGCACCACTCATTTAGCCACCGACAGCAAAAACACAAAGTCATGTTGCTGCCACGATATTGTGAACAATTCCACTGAAGGAGCTCGCACAGTTTGGTGAGGGCATGAACAGAGAAGGAAGAGGGGCTCGCACGACAGCAACAAACACTCACCGTGGCACCACTGGTTTTCACCTTCCTCGTTTCTGTTGGCAACGCGAAGTGGAATGCGTTCCACTTCGCTTCACAGAACAAAGGCCCATTGCCATTTGTAGCGGGCTCCACCAACATTGGTGCCTTTTTCCGTCTGCAGTTAGGAATCCCTGAAAACCATGGTGGAAGGAGAAAATGGAGTGGGTTTGGGGGTGGGGGTAGATCTAGGTCAACTGATTTGGGTTTTTTTTATTTTTTATTTTTAATGGAAATCGGGTCGGATCCAAACTTCAGGTCAGGTCATGGGTTAAAAAAAATCCAGTCCTGGGTTATGCCACATGGCATCTCACGTCAGCGCGTTAACTGCCACATCACTGACCGTCAACCTCGGCCATCTAGAGAGACCAAAACCAAACTTCCAAATTTTATAAGGACTAAATATTTTATTGAGGGACTAAAACCAAACTTTCCAATTTTACAGGGGGCCTAAAACTTAATTAACATTTTTTTTTAACTATATCTCTATTATATTTATTAGGCTCTATTATTATATGCATTTATGGCATACTAACTACTCTACCTTCGGAGAACTTAGTCATATATAACAGAAGAAAAAGTTTATTCACTTACCATTTAATGCACCAAAGAACCATGTCTTGAAACATTATTGTTGGCTTGTAATAATAAAGCTAGCATGTAATATATCAAGAATAAAATATTTCATGAACGAACAAGTTCACTGTTTCCTATTATTTTTTACATATAACTATGTCTTATAGCCTTATCTCATATTTGATGTTATAACCAAATTTGTCTTATGAAATGACAAGTTTCAATATTCTTCCTATTCTTTTCTACTTATAGGTTTTATATACTACTCTAATACCTATATGTTTTCTTTAATTATTTTACTTGTAGGTACAAGAGGAAAAATAAAAGTTACGCGAGGCATAGGTTACATATTAATCGCAAGTGTTACAATATATTATGTTTGGACAACTTTTATATGATAATTGCTATTACTGAGAGGCCATGTTATATATATATGTGTGTGTGTTATATGTCACATAGCATGCATGTACCATAGTTGTCATAAATTTGTCTCATGACAAATTAATTTAAGTTTATCGGTTATGATATTTATTTATTTTATTTGTTAAGATACTTATACTATCTGTTAAGTTTATTTATATGTTATTGTTAGCCTATAAATAGATATATCATATTTGTACTTTATAAATATATTCAAAAAATATACTATATAATATAAGCCTTATTTTCTTGATTTTTCTCTTGTGTAATGTGTCACGATCCCCTTTCACCTAAGATGCTTAACAAAGATATTAGTTACTACTAAGTACGAGTGCCATCACCCATTGATGGTTGATATTAAGAGTCTTACTGTTGTTACCGCTTTTCAATTCTTTTGTTTCACGTAGATAGTAATTTACGTAGATAATTACGTCTTAAAAACCATTTAATTTTGAAAGTCCTATACATATTTATTTTTATTTAAAAGTCTAATAAACATATATTTCCTTTAAAAGTTGTCAAACTAATCCAACTCTCTTATGTATATTATCTACATGATATTTTTTTATGCCTTTTTCTTTTGTCTTTTCATGCCCCCTAACATAAAGAGGTCGAAAAAATTGTGGAAAGGGTAAACAAAGTAAATTACAAATTATTGAGTTTTGATGATCTAGTTGGGATGCACTCTCGCGTAAAAAAGTTGGAAAAGCTTCTGGGCTCCAATGATGTTGTTCGAGTCGTAGGCATTCATGGGATGGGTGGTATAGGAAAGACAATTCTTGCTAGAGCAGTGTATAATAGAAACTTTAATCAGTATGATGCAAGTTGTTGTATTGATGATGTAAGTAGAGTTGTCGTGATCACGGTCCAATTGGTGCATAAAAGCAACTCATTTCGTCAAACTTTGAAGGAAGAAAATCAAGCGATATGCAATGTTTCAGAGGAAACTAATCTGATAAAATATAAGTTACACCGTAAGAATGTTTTTATTGTCCTTGACAATGTTGATAAATACGAACAATTAGAGAAATTGGGTGTGAATTGTGAATGTCTATGCATAGGAAGTAGAATCATTGTAGTTTCAAGAGGTCGGCATATCTTAGATAATTATGGGGTGGATAAAGTTTACAATGCTGAACTTCTAAATGACGATAAAACTCATGAATTGTTTTGTAGAAAAGCTTTTAAAAGTGGTCATAGCATGAGTTGTGATGACATTTGTTATGAGTATAAAGCGCTCACGGATCTTGTAGTAAAATATGCTCAAGGCCTTCCCTTGGCAATTTAAGTTTTGCGCTCATTTTTATATGGCAAAAACTTCTCAGTGGTAAAGTACCTTAGCTAGACTAAGAGATGGTCCAAATAAAAATATTATGGATGTGCTTCAAATTAGTTATGATGAACTAGATCCAAAGGAAAAAAGAAATATTTTTAGATATTGCTTGTTTCTTTAATAACCATGATATTGAATATGTGAAAAGAGTTCTAGATTAGTGGGGATTTGATCCAATTACTACAGTTAGACTTCTTATTGATAAATCCCGTATAACCATTGATGATATTTACGTTATCATGCATACAAGCTACAAGAGTTGGGCTGGAAAACTGTTAGACAAAAAGTTCCAAATGAGCCAAGAAAATATATATATATATATATATATATATAAAGATGGTATACAATCTTTTGAAAATAATTGAAGTACTATATATTTTCAATTTTTCTTTTTGGAAACAATAACTAATTCAAGCGATCTAATTTTATTTTTTCTTTGTGATGCTTTAGGCAAGCGATCTAAAATTGAAATCACTCCTAGAGACAATAGAACGCACAAATTTAAGAGCAGAAGGATTATTAAGAATGACTTAAATTCCTTTTAATAAATGAGATAGTTTTTTCAGGAAGACTCACTTGTCTTTCCAATGACTTACGATATCTTTATTGGAGCAAATATCATCTATTTTCCATCCAAAAGTGTTACATGTACACCCAATTTTATACACCCATGCATACACCATTAATAATGCACAAACTTTATTCTCATGAGTGCACAAATATTATAAACTTGTAAATTATACTCTCAATTATACTTAATTAAGTGTACAAACATTACATGAATTAAAACACAAACTTTATGTATATAAGTACGAAGTGTATGTATGGTGTATGGTTTTTAGTGTACATGTAGCAGAACTCTTTCCCATCAAGTTGTGAGCCGAGCGAACTTGTTGAATTGCATTTAACTCATAGCAGCGTCAAGCAACTATGGGAAGGCTTTAAGGTACTGCAAATGTAGATGCGTATTTATTTTCTTCTGTTTTGATTAGAATAATGAAACCAACAAAAAAAAAATGAAAAGGAAAATAAGTATGCTTATTCCCCATTTTTGATAAGTTATATCAAACAGTTAATAGCGTAAATATTGTGTGCACTGATGTTGGCTTTGATGTCGGACCAACAGCGCCTATGCACAATTTGAAAGTTACGGATCTCAGTGGCAAGAAACTTTGTGAAGACCCCAGATGTTGTTGAGAGGCTAGTCCTTTCCAAATGTACAAAACTTGTGCACATCCATCCATCAATTGGAAATCTAGAAAAGCTTGTTTCCTTAAATTTGTTTAACCGGTGTCTCCAACAGACATGATGATAGAGGGGTGAATTGGTTCTCCTTTGCCTACGCTATGGAATGCCTAGGAATACATGATGTTGATGGTCTCTCCGTCGAGTTGCATTCCCAACACTCATTTGTTGCACATGATCATTCGAATAACATTTTGATGCGAGTACAAGACACTTCTCGGTTGAGTTCAGCATGAGGTATACAAAAAATGGATCACCTCTGCCTACTCTATATATTTTTTTTTATTCTCTCGAGAAGGATGGACTGATATAACATATTTGGTAACAGATGATGATCTTTGAAGGTACCAAAATAGAGGTCTCATTGTGCATCTCTCGCTCTGCTCGCACTGGTGTTCGGCTGGCTGTGAAGAGCCATTTGCAAGCAAAAAAGAAGCCCTTGCTCTACCTTTAGTTTAGAGGCCTAGTCATGCTAAAGTCTGAAATCAAAGTCTCAATTTTTATTTTTATTTTTTTGTTAATGATTATTTACAAGGGAATGTATACTATGCATACAAAGTTTTTGAAGTAATTCTGTAGACTCTTGATTGGTTTGTTCACAGAAGACCGCAAATTCAAGCTTTCACAACTGCTGTTAGTGTGCCTTCATCCCCCCCCCCGGGAATCTTCGACTCTGAGTTTGCTGCGAAACTTATGAAACAATGTGGATGATATGGCTTTGAGAGGTGTTGATGAAAATCTCTGATTAAATGTGGGTCTTCTTGGCAGGTCGTCCACACGTAGTCGATAGAACACTGAGTCGCAAAGATTCATTCCAAAACTCGGAATAAGTAGCAGAGGCAGTGGGGGAGAGCCTCTACAACTCACGATTTGGAGAAAGAAGAAGAAGAAGATGAACAGTAACAAAGGGAAGCAAAATCGTGAAGAAGAAGAAGAGAAAGACTTGATTATATTGTTGGGTCTCAAGAATGTGGGTCAATAAATAGGTTAAAGGTTGCTTAATAATTAAGTTACACCCAATGGCCATAAAGCTCAAACGACTAGCTTCTAACGATCAAGTAGTTCAATGGATATAATTGCAAGTGGTACAAGCTACTACAAGTCTCCAATAGTTATATGTCAAAAATTTGTGCCAAAAATAAAAATGGCAAGTAAAAGGACTCACTGGACTTACACTAAATAAGACATGACAGGGTAGCACACATGTGTGTCATAATAAAGCCCAACACATTGCTAGCCTAATATTAAAATATTTAATAGTAAATTAGGTTTACTTACAAAGACTTTCATGGAACCAACTCCATACAATGTGAACTTTAACTTTTACCTAACACATGTTAAATTTAAAAAACTATTCCAAGACCCAATTTTTCCAACACTTTACCACTATTATTTTATAAAATTGATAAGGAAATCTGATTTTTCATAGCATTCGATTTAAGTCATCACTCGCTTTTTTTTTTTTTTGTTAACGTAAAAAAACTCCTAATTTTCAGATGTGTATTTTGTTCTCAAACAATCGAATATGAAGCAGATGGAGTTATTAGTATTAAATGACATGAAATGATTAATTTTTATGAATAGACATTCATTTAATTATGTGTTGTCACATAAAAAATGGTTAAGTTTTATTCCTATTTTAAAAGTGTTACATATAATAATACATTATTAGATGATAATGTAAACTCTTTTACGTTGTCAATGCATTAAAATTAATTTATACAAAGTAGATGAGAGCAACTCTGAAAGGTGGAAAGCTTTATTCATTTGATTGCTCTTAAAGGGAAAAAAAGGTTGAATACGAGAGGCTCTCCCTTTCAAAATTGAATTCATTCATTTCATATTTCTTTTGTTTTTGTAAGCATTATTCACTTCGACTCGTTTGTAACACATGAATTGGACATTTTGCGTACAATTTAGTGCGTGGAAGTGGCCATAAACCAATTCCATGCACCTAATAATGATCAAAATGCTGTTTCTCTTTTCTAAAACAAATGGTGGACTAAATGAATTGTCTTCTTTTTAATTCCTCTTGTCTCTTTATCTATGTCTCTATTATGTCTTTGTAATGAGTGACTATATTCTCTTGAACGGATTTGTGTTTCCAAACAAAATGAACTAATTATGGGGTCTTAATGATCACAAACACAATTTTAAGGGCAGCATAAGGACAAGAAGAAAATCCGAATTCGTAAGAATCTTTTGTGTGCAACTTATATTTTGTTTCTTTTAATCACTAAAAATATATAGCGAACGAAACTAATATTAAAGGACAAATTATAATTGTTTGATGAAACATCAAAAGAAATGTAAGAATTATAAAATAAAAAACATGTTATGAAATAATAAGAAAAATAATAGAGACGGAAGAGAGAAAAACAAAAAGAAAGAAAGTGAGCATTATTCTATTGATTATGTCAATGGTATGTAATACATTTAACATCTAAATCACTATCAATAGGTTAAGGGTGAAGAATATATAAACATATCAAATTTTAAGAAATCTCACTAATTAATAACATCTACCTAATAATATTTTGCATAACACTCTCCTTGGATGTTCATTAAGGATATGCCTCATTAAAACCTTACTAACAAAACTCTTAGTGAAGGAAAAATAGTCCAACATCCTTATAGTGTGAGATGTCTCGTTAAAAACCTTATTAAGAAAAAATACAGGTGGATGAAACCTTGATTAGGGGGGAAAGTACACCATCTCTCTCCCTCTTAGGATAATTATGAACATCTATATAATAAGATGAAATAGAAACTACCATAAACTCATACGCAGTACTGTAGTTTCTGTAACGGCCACACAACCTCCATCCCCTTCGGCTTTTGGTCATCAAAAAAGGAGGAGTGAAACGACCCTATAGACATTCGAAACCTGCAGCGGTGGTGACACAAATAACAAAATTCTTCAACATTCTTCATGATACTCGAACATGTTGATTAATTGCTCTCATGCTATAAGTCGTGTTTTATATTTCATATTTTCCCATTTCATTTTTTCACTAAAATTCACTTGTACCCCATTGGCTTTACACTTTTAAGTGCATGACTATAGATCAAAAAAACTTTCTACATTAGCCAATCATTTCTCTGTCTACATTCTTTAACATATTTTTATGCTTTATTATTCAAGATCCTTATCTTGATTTATTATTCAAGATCCACATGTGCAAACGATGTTTGTCGACAACAATATGATTTCAATCGATTCCATATTTTTTATAAAGACATAATTTATCAATATCTCTTTATTTTTGTTAGTTTTTAGGTACTTGAACCTCTTCTAAGGTTTCGTCAATAGTTACGTCTTTAAGCTCTTTCCGAACACTTGTCTCCATATTATGCTCATCTTGGCTAACTACTCATCCTTTCCTTTTTCAAGTTTTTTCATCATTAGAATCGACCGTGCCATCATGCTTCAAGTGTGACTCATTCTCATTTGCACTAATAAGTTTGTCTTTCTAGGACATCATCTCAAATTGGAGCATTTATAGTTGTACATGAGATTTTTATAACTTTCTTTGGATCATTAAATAAAATTGGCAATTAATTTGCAATATTTTGTAAATTAATTATCTTTTCATATTGCCTTTTACGAGAATCTAAATGTGATAATGGTAATGTATTCATGCAACTTCATGTTTTAACTACTCATTTGTCCCCCTAATGTTGGAAAATTATTTCATCAAAATGATAATAAAATAAATATTGTCGTAAATAAATCTAATTGGTTTGAGATAGTTTATTATAAAAGGGAACTCATAACCAATTATATATTCTCAACATTCTCTAGTGTCCCATCTTTGTGCATTGTGGTGGAAAATTTTGAACATAAACTCCACATTTAAAAATTTTGAGATGGTAAATATTGATTTGGCTCTTGATCAAAAACCAATTGTAATGGAGAATTTATAAAAAAAATTGTTGGCATGATGTGTAAAGTGTTGCTGCATGCAAAATAACATATCCACATGCTAAAACATGAAGTTTTGTTCTCATAAGTAATTATCTATCTATTAATTGGAGACATTTAATAAATAAATCTACTAGATCATGCATGAATAAGAGCATCATGCTATTCAACTTGTTGAAAATAAATCAAGATATTATTATATCTTATCTTATTTTAAATTGATTTAACTTTATCTGTTAGGATAATTATCTATCTTATCTGTTAAAACACTTATCTTATCTATTAAGTTTATCTTTATCTTATTTTCAGCCTATAAATAAACATATCATCTTTGTACTTTGTGAGCACATTCATAAATACAATACATATAATACTATTCAGTTTCCAATTTCGTTTTCAACATGAAATCAGAGTCATGGTTCCCACCTTAAATCCTATTTGCGCTTTCACTACCTCAAAGCTTAGGCTCTTTGTTCCCTATGTTTCACTCTCCACAAATATATCCTCTTTACCACCATCTCTTAAATCCCAGACTTACTGACATCTATATGAGACACTACTGCAAAAATTTCATTGTTGTCTAGATCTCCATGCGCTTCCAAGCGTTATCTAACATTATCGTACGTGTAACACAAATGTTGTATGCCTCTGTTGGTTCCACTTAGCCTAGATCAGTTATCTTCGCTGGTTCCTCCCAACAACCATTGCCTAGGGGTGCACACGGGTCGGACCCAACCCGCTGACCCGCCAAATCCGACCCAATCCGACCCGAGCGGGTCGGGTTCGGCGGGTCGGCGGGTCGTACCCGAATGATCCGCTGAGTTAAACGGGTCGACTCTCAGATTCGAAATCCTACACTCGACCCGACCCGCCGACCCGCATATATAACCCTTTCAGCCCATTTCTTTCACTCTTCCGTCTTTCTTCGACTCCACCTTCGCTCGTCTACCACACCACCGACCCCCTTCGATCGTCCCACTCCCCACCCGCGACCCCATTGCTGCCGTGTGAGTCTGCCACCGCCGACCACGCCGCCGGCCAGAAGCTTCGCCTTGGCCCCCGTCCCATCGTGTCCCCCACGCGACCCCGTAGCCACCACGCGACCATCCCGCAGCCACCCCTTGACCCCGCGACGCCCCCGCAGCCACCCCGCGACGCCCCCGCGACCCCACC
>QANU01018855.1:318815-350638 GCA_003254905.1 Nissolia schottii
AAAAAAAAAAAAGAGGGCGGGTCACCCGCCGACCCGCCAAAACCTACCCGACCCGGGCGGGTGGCGGGTCTGGCGGGTACCCATAAAAAAACGCGTTTTTTTTACCCGACCCGACCCGCCCGCAGGAGGTCGGGTCGGGTCTGTGACACGGGCGGGTCCGACCCGACCCGACCCGTGTGCACCCCTACCATTGCCTTTGCTGGTGCTGCCCAACCACTCATTGCCTTTGCTAGTTCTGCCCAACTACTTGTTGCTTCTGTTGGTTCCACCCAGCCACTCGTTGCCTCTATTGGTTACGCCCAATCACTCGTTATCATCACTTGTTACCAAATCTCTTAGGGGCATTGCATTTCCTACATGGGGTTCATATCAGTTTTTTATATCGGTAAAGATTCGAGGACAAATATTTTTTAAAGAGGGAGAGAATAATACGTGCACAATGGGGGGTCAAAAAATAATAAATAAATTGGACATTACATCACTATAGAACAAGATGGAGATTTTAACATGTTACGAATTGGCGTTATTTTATTCATGTTATGTTGGGTTATTATTTTATTTTAGTTGTGTTTTGTTTATTTATTTTAAGTATCTAGAGTATTTAACTTTGTTTTATTTTATTAGATCATTCTTAGGTCTATTGTTATGGGCTTATCTTTAGTTTAAATTAGGTTAATCTTTTGTTTAAATTAATTAGGTGTATTTATCTATCGTTATTGTTTTAATTCATATTATATATAAAAATAGTGCAGCGTGAAAAGTAATGGTGTTGGTTGTGATTTTCGGTTTTGTTAAAGTATAACATAACGAAAGAATTTATATGTTATTCGATCACTTATATTTTGGTCTGCTTATTTGGAATTACATTAGTTTTGGTAAGTGTTTTTTTATTCTTAGTTTTGGTAAGTTTGAAATTAGCTTCAGACGTTTCTTTAACTAAATATTAAGAAAAAAGAGTTTTCATTCTTAATTTTGTCCTATGTGGTCTCCTTATAAGTAATTAGTAGTGTCTATCCCTAGTTAATTTTATGTTTTTTTTTAGTTTGTATTTTCTTTCATTTTGAGTCTCTCATTTTTTGTTGGTCCCTCATCAAAATAGTAAAAAATTTCTTAGATTAAGTTTGATTTAATTTCTGAAGTGCAACGTTCTAAAGCAATCAAGAGAGAAAAAAGGCAAGAGTAGTGAGCACAAAAGAGGGTAAAAGCTAATTTGAGTGCAAACACGAATGTACATCCTTGGAGTAGAAACACGTGAGAAGAGTAATGAGGTTATTTTACTAACACTTTTATTGGTTATTTAAATTGTTGAAGAAGTAACAACTTTAAAGATTTTATACAAGACATTTATGGCTAAATTTTAAATGATATACAGTAAATTTGATGAAATAGATGAGTGGAAAAAGGAGGTGGATCAAACTATATTAAAAAGTAGCAAACAAAAAAATCAGAGGAATAGAGGTTCAGATTCAACAAAAAAGGTGCTGAATAAATGGAAGTATAAGGCTCCACAATTGCATGATTCAAAACACAGCTATGATTCCTCTTCTTCTATTGTCACTTTTTGGATCAATGGAATTGTGTGCTTCAAGTGTCAAGATTTGGGTCATTCTTTTTATGATTACCCAAACGAAATAACCATGATCCTTAAGACTGAAATTGAGTGCTTCAAGTGTCAAGAGTTAGGTCATTCTTTTTATGATTTGCCCAAACGAAATAGCCATGATCCTTAAGGAGAATGAAGTAGTATTTGAATCTAAAGGTAATGATAATAAGGATGAGTCTATTGGAGATGATGATTTGCCACCTTTGGAAGATTATTCTAATGATGATGAGCACGTTGAAGATTTTGTGCCTAGTGAAACACTTGTTGATAGTCGTGTGTTGGATGATAGGTGTTAGAACAAATATTCATTTAAGGATAATGGTCAAAAGATCACTCTTTCTTCATTATCATCCAAAGATGTTTATCTTGTTGATGATGCACGCAAGACAGAGAAAGCTAGAGCAATGAGCATGAAGGCACAAGCAATGTTTGAGAAGAGAAGCAGATTGACAACTCAAGAACTGCATGAGGGGTGAAAGCATGTGGAGAAAGGGGGGAATTAACCTGGTGGTTGAGTTTGGTTTCATTATTGGAAGATTCGAGGACGAATCCTTTTGAAGAGTAGGAGAACGATACATGCAAAGGGGGGAATAATAAATAAATCAAATGATGTGAAACCCCAAGGATATAAAGATCTCAAAATCCTAACACACACTTTGATTCAGAACAAAGAATAGAATAAACACTCTCCCTACTAAACCCCTAAGGAACCTGCCCTTAGAAACATAGATAATTGGAATAAAAAGGATTCTTAACTCTTGTATATAACTCAACACAATGTGGTAAATCATAGTTTAAATCTCACTTAATATAATCACTCACATTTCCATGATCGCGTACGAGGATATTAGTTGAAAAACAAAATAAAAAACAAAAAAAAGGCAAAGATTCATTAAATATTGATAAATAAATATTATTTTAATGTATTATTATTTTTTATCTATTTTAGATTACATTATTTTTTGCATAAATTATATTAATAATACATCAAGGAAATTACTCTTTGAATATTATTATTATTATTAAAGGTCACAGGAACCTTCCTCCGCACTTCCCCCTGCACGCTTTGCATTCAATATATACCCATCTCACTCATTCACACACACTTACTTGTCCATCACACACTCACTAATTAATCACTCCAATGGACTCATCAGAATCTGAATCTGAATCAAAATCAAAATATGCCCAAAACGGCAAGCTTCTTCTTGTCTCCGCCACCCTCCTCCTCCTCATCATCATCATCATCACCTTCCTCCACTCATTCCGCCGCTCCTGCTTCCATCGCCGCCGTCGCCGCCGCCGTGTCCCGATCAACTCCGCCGCCGTGGTTCTCAACGCCGGCATCCAGCCTTCCCTCCTCGCCTCCCTCCCAACCTCCACCCACTCCTCCTCCGCCAGAGGAGACTACTGCGCCGTCTGCATGTCGGAGTTCGACGCCGGCGACGATTGCCGCGCGCTTCCGACCTGCCGCCACGCCTTCCACTCCGATTGCATAGACGCCTGGGTTCGCTCTCACTCTAACTGCCCGCTCTGCCGAACCCCGGTTCAGTTACCGGTCCGACCGGACCGGACCGGCTCTGGTGACGTTGAGTCGGCTCTTCCTGAACCGGTTTGGTGCACGAGGAAGCCGTTGAGAGAAAATTCTTGTGGGTATGCACCGCCAGAAGCTCTCGTAGACCACAATTTAAAATTATACCACCAAAATTAGTGGGGGTAATTAAGTCACGAGTGTGTTAATTTTGTTGTAAGTGTATTTAGAATTAAGGGTTAGATTGTTTTATGATTGTAAATACTTTTATAATTTCCTTATGAGTTAATATATTGATATATGGATGTTCATGAGTCGGGTTATGCTGAGTTGCCTTTTACCCAAATCCAGCCTTATATTAAGATCAAGTCAATCTTTGGACCGAGTTAAAACTGGAGTTTGGATCGGGCAAAACAGGGGCCAAAATTATCTCAAACTTTAAATTAAAAAATAACATCCATTAAAAAATAAAGTTAAAACAATTGCAAACTAAACATTATATTTCCTAACTAAACACTCATTAATTTCAAATACTACAACAAAATGAAATAAAATTTATAACATTAGCATTCCCATTCAAACTTTCATAATTTTAGTGGAACATAAACTACAAAAAAAAAAAAAATCAGTGCACTGCAATAGATTTCTAAATTTCGGGTCGGGCTGGGTAACCCGAGACTAAACTCGAACCCGGTATGAATTAAAATCGGATTTTATTTTAGAGTTTTTTAAAAATTGGGCCCAATTCAGCCCGAATGCTTCGAGCTGATCTGGATTAGCGGGCCGGACCGGGTTATAAACACCCATACTTTTACATACTACAAAAGTACGAGGGTTGACTGTAAAAAAGAAGAGTAGTGGGAAAAAAAAGTAAGGTGTATTCACATGTTTTTTTTTTTTTAATTTGAATTAGGTATTTACGATTTTTAGATGTACAAATATCTCTTTCAAATTTAGACAATTGGAGACATTTTGTAAGCATGCAAATGGCAATAAGTGGCGTATTGTTAGAGAAATTATTGTACGGTCATAAAATAATATTTGATAAATTATGAACTATTTAATAATAAATATTTTATTTGATCTAAATCACATGTATATTTTTTAGTGGAGACAGTCTTATTTGAGTTAAGTAGAATTTCTTTAACAATAAAATTATCTTTTTCAATATTTAATATAATTGCATGTCCAAGATTCAAATCTAAGACTTAAAATGACATTTCAATTCTAATTAGTAGTAACTAATTTGATTCGAGTTGGGTTAACTCACTATAAAATAAAGATCTTTTAGAACTAATATTTTCTTTTATCAACAAAACTCAAACTCAAAACTTTATTTTAAAAAAAAGTATCAAACCACTTAAAATAATAAAAAATTGGTTCATTTAGTTAGTAACTTGACTTATACTTTTTATGGAAAGTGCTAGTGTATAATTCAGGGATAGTAGTTAATACTTCACGACATTTCTTAGAATTTATAGATTTTTAGTGGAGTCTGCTGAATAGTGATGCTGAGGATGGCGTATTTGTTTGTATGAGGTGGCTGATTTTATGTGAATATAGTATATAAATATTTTTTAGGTAAAATGTTCAATTTATCTTTATTTGGATTTTGTATTTGATTGGAACATGGTTCATGCTTCATGGATATTGGATATGGTATCCCCCTCTCCCCACTCCATGACAGTGATATATATCGTCACGTACGTCACTGTGTACAGAATGCTGAAAACAATTGAAAATTTGATCTGCAAAAGGACAAGTTTAATTTCCGAATTAGTATATCGAAAATAACAATTGTACATCAAACTTTGGCGCTTAATGACAATTGGTTTATTTTTGGGTTTTTGTTCAATGGATTAGATTATGTATTTTGGGCTCAACATTAGGTTATCAATTGCTTTTGTACGAAACCATTAGACTTTTAAATGGGCTTTAACAACAACCAGTGAGAGAATTTCATCCATTACCTCAAGCCCATTGTTATCACATGGCCCAAATTCTAGTCCAAGAAAGCAGAAACACCATAAAATGCGTGGTTAGAGAAACTTTTGTCTTCGTGGAAATGCAATATCAATAACACAATTATAGGAGTAATTTAAGAGTATTATAATGATATCAAACTTTTGACAATTTATGTTTAATATCCCTGATTCGTGTACCTTGATGCCCTTGGAAAGCATTGACCCACAACTAACACATCTGATTGACGCAATAGTTAAAAATTATGGATAATATCCCTAATTTGTTGACAAATAGCTTAGTTTTTATGTTTCTGAGTTTACAAATTAATAATAATAACACTATTTTTTTAACTTCAATTTTTTTTCTTCTTGAATAAAATTGGGGATAATATCATTGATTTCATACCCAATTTTTATATAATTACAAAATATAGTAGATATTCATATTATTGCATTTAGTACATTTTATTTTCATATAAATGTGTTTGAGTCCTATGTGATTAGTCTTAGCCAGAAAATAGAGAAACTATGAACGATCAAAACCACTCCACTTCCCCCATAAAGCAATTGTATTGTGTGATACTACATTTTAGCAACAAGTTCACCTATATGCATCCATAAATTAACATTCTAAATTTGAGCAAATTGAGTGTTAGATAATTTAGAAACTTGAACTATCCACCCATCAATTAAAATTCTTAATTTAGACAAATAAATATAAACCATCCAAATAAAAATTGAGACCAAAGCGCATCTCCATTAGTGTTCCTCGTGGCCACTTTATAAAAAGAATTGTTACTTACTTTCACAAAACTAAATCAACTCACAAGGAAAAAAGATTCAAAAAATGGAAACCATTACAAAGTTCTTGTCCCTCTTGGTTATCTACATTTTCCTAGTGCATCATAAAATTGATGCACAAGAAATTAGCATTAGCATTAGCAATAACAAAGGCAATGCCAATGCCAATGCCAATGATCTAATCAACAAGGCATGTGAACAAACACAAACCAAGGATCTTTGCATTCAAGTGATTTCCTCTGACCCAGCAAGTGCACAAGCCACAAAGCTAGAAGACCTTGCAATGATATCACTAAGGGTGGCTTCGGCCAACGCCTCGGGCATACTGACTGAGGTGAAGATGATGATCGATGATGCCAATTTGGACCCCGGCATCCAACAGGGCCTTTCTGATTGCAAGGAGACGTTGTTGGATGCCGAGGGCCAGCTCGAGGACACCATTGCTGCGCTTTTGGCCAATGCGAAAGACGATGCTCAATTGTGGCTTCAAGCCGCATTGGCTGCTATTGACACGTGTGATGCTTCAATTCCTGGCGATGATGACGTTCTCTCTAAGATGAGTGCTGGGTTTCGCCAATTGTGCAACATTGCCGTGGCCATTAGCAAGACCTTGCCTCATGGACCCTAGAAGATCGAAGCATGTTTTTAGCTCTCTTTTCTTTGTTGCTAGGACTATGTTATGTATTTGAACACAGTTACTACTCTTAGACATCTCATAGTGTCTACGTATAGTTAAAAAATAATTAGTGTTTTCCTTTCAATTTTTTTTAATATTTTATTTCTCTCTCATGTCAAGATGATGTTCATGATGTTGGTATTTCTGTTTTATTACTATCTCAAATGTGATATATATGAGTTCATTCCATCAATTACTTTTGATCGAAACCATACTATAGGGATAAAGCTCTTGTCACGTTAAATTTTTTATTCATAGAAAAATTTTAAGAATTTATTTAAGGAGAATAAATGTTGAACTACTTGAATGAATCAATTAAAAAGTTGGTTACACCAATTATCTCGGGCAAGAGCGTGCCTTCATCATTCCGTGAGACCCTCCTTCACATGCCAATTCAAGTAATTAAGGTCGGTTCAGCAATTATGCTGGGAGGTACTAAAGGGGCTTCTATAAGATTAAGATGATCAGGGAAATCATCTCACAACTGTGGTAATTTCTTAGTTTTTGTTGGACCTTTCTCATTGTGATTAAAGGCCGTGTTTGGTAACGTACCAGATACAAAACGTGAGTAGAGAGATATAAGGACAATTTTTATTTATTTATTTATTTATTTATTTAATTGAAGCTAAGACAAAAGAGATGAAAAATTATTGTTTGGGAATTAGAATTGGGATTTAGAAGAAAATGGATTTTCTTTGTTTTTGTCTCCCTGTGTTTGTTCCCTTATCCTATATGCAATTAAAATACTATATATAGTCATTAATTAGTGTGAGACATTGTATCAATTTACGTTATTCACCATTAGATGATTTTATATCTTAATGAGATATCATTCAATAGTACATAAAATATGAATTTACACAATATTTATAATGGTAGATAAAGTTGACGCAGTTTCTCACTCTAACTAATTAAGTAATTAAATATAACATTTCCTAAAGATAAAAAATGAGGAATGGTGTGAAACACCTAGCTAGAGAGCATTAGAGTTTTCTGGGTCCTGGACTATTAGAAGTGCGCTAAGTACTTAGCTGGTCGGGCTAAAATATTGAACCGGTCCATGTTTACAATAGAGCTAGTCTTTATGCTAACCCAACATTGCCTGAGCTACTATTACTATTACTAGTAGTCTATGAATAAATAGGTCAATAATAGACAGCGTTTGTTTGATATTTTGGTATATTCAAAAAAAAAAATTATGTAATGTGGCTCTTACAATAATAACTTTATTTGATAATTTTGTGGAAACCATTTAAAGAAAATATTATATATAAAGTAAATAGAAAATACTGTTTTTTTAATCAAGTCACCAACAATTAAACACTATTACCAGGAAACTTGATTAGCCCTACCTGACTGTAGGACGTTAAAGAGAGTAAATTTTTTTTAATAAGAACTTTTTTCATTCTCAATATTTAAACCCAGGATTATTAATTAAGAAATTAATATTTTTTAAGATTGATTAAATATTTTATTATTATAAATATTATTATCTCACCTAATTTACTTTTCTCTAACACAACACTAAATAAGTGTCATTGAAGAGAATAGATCATTTTTATTAGATTTTTTGTTATGTATTATTAGATGTGATATTTCACAATTTTTTTATATCATATCATTAATTAATAATGATAGATTACACTTAACAATATATAATAAAAAATTTAATTGAGAAAAATTATTCCCGTTATTTCATTTATTTCATTCACATGAATACCATACAGCCGAGACATGATAGGATTCTATATGGCATAAACCCTTGGATAAAATATATATTCTATCTATTTTAATTTTACTGTCCACTTTTAGACAAGTACATCTTTGTGTATAAAAAAATATCCTTGATAGTATTATACATATAAAAAAAACATTTGAATGGAAGGAATTGTTTTAAATAATACATTTAATATTTTTTTTTTACAATTGTATGTGATCACTAATATAAAAAACATTATTGAAAAGGAAAAGTTAATAGTTCTATATTAAAATATAAATTAAATAAATATTTTGAAACTTTAAATTGTAAAAGTAAAAAAAAATGGAAGAAGATAAAAATAGACACTGAAGTTTACAGAAATGGAGTAGTTGAAACCAATAAAGCAGATGTGCAAGATAAGGGACGTATACGTGGCAGAAAATTAATGCGCGGTGCATGCAGTAAATCCCTTGGTTTATCTTCTACTAACATAACAAGTAAAGAGAAAAATTAATAAGTGTTTTATGGGGATTTGTTAAAGAATTAAAATAAAATGTTTTTAAGTTTTTAAAATTTTTAATGTATTAAATATTAAAAAATTTTAATTTTTTTATACAATATTTTCTTAATAAATGTCTTAATGACATTTATTAACAAATTCCGTAAGTGAATCTTAAATATACACTTTCCGAACTTCGACGTAGATTCTTAACCTAGTAGTAGGAGAAAACCATAAGTGTTTTCTCTTTTTTAATCAAAAGAGGAAACTGTTGAGTGTTGATTAGGTAATGAAGCTGATGCATGCGGAAATGGTGATTGGCGGTGTAGATGGGAATGGAACTCTTTCACGAGGAGTCTTTTTTCTTAATTTTGCATTTTCAACCAATTTTTCTTGTTCCTTTTTCTTTTTGATACATTATTTTCGATCTTGTTTTATTTCAACAGTTTGTATATTCCTTGGTTTTATTGGATTTGATTTTATATATATATATATATATTCCAATGATATGAGTCAATTAAATGCCACAAACAAAAGCTGCTAAAAAATGCCAATTAGTTATACGTTTGTTTTAGCTTTTATACAAAGTGATTTAAAAAATAAATTTTGATATAAAAGTCAAAAAATTAAAAACAATTTTCTAGAAGCTAACAGTTTAGTTTTTCCAAAAAGTTAAAAACAATATTTTTTTTTTTAAAATTCAGATTATTTTTAAAAATTTATAAAAATATACAAAGTTTATTATTAAAAAAAATATTTTAATAAACAAGTTGAAACCGATAAATAAAATAAACACAAAAATCCTTAGTCTTTTCAAAATGAGGAAACGTGCACAGTAAATCTCATGAGAGGGAACAGAAAAAGAGGCAGGAAATTAAGAAAAATACGAGGTCAATGACATGTTGGTCAAAATTAAGCATTATACGCTGCAATGATATTTACTGGAATGAACCTTTACACAGTTTACAAAGCCAAGATCCTATTGTTCCAAAAGTCAAAATCAGCGGTTGATACTTGATACAGCAGGCACTCACTCACTAGTTAAGTAAGGTGGGACCACATATTATTAAATTGATAATTAGGTGAGGTCACACAAATTTATAATTTAATCATTATAATCTTGACTTTGTATTTATCCCATTATAGTTCATATTACAATGTATAGATCTTGACATGGCGCAATTTGCCGGGCTTGGTTAGTGCTCTATCCCCCCACTTATTCTTCCATGAATTGAGAACAACAAAAAAATCAATACAGCCAAATTAAGAGAAAATCAAAACTAATAACGTAAGGAACAAAGTGAATGAGTCAATTAACAATGTGGGTATATATCTAGCTATATCAAGCTACTAGTATAGGTGACTCCTGTCTGTGGCAACCAATCATCTCCAAGCAAGAAATTAGTGACGGTGAAATTAGCTGCATCAGTGGCATTAATCACGTGGTAACCTTGCCACGTCACCCTGTTGTCCGTGCTTGAGCCTGGCCCACTATTATCATACTCAGCGTAATACAAAGTGCTCAATGCAAAATCACCATCCCATATTTGCCACCCTTTAGGATCAACCACACTGTCAATGAAGGTTTGCATGTAAACCGTCCTAGAGTACTGTTTCCACGGCCTCCCCAGGTAAGTTGAGGCTGCACCAATGTTTGCAGCCAGGTCATCGCTTGGTTTAATTGTGCAGTTGTGGATCGAAATTCCGGTGTTCTGGTTTGGATCGGTTCTGCCTTGCGCAGTTATGGCATTGAACTGTCCGCTCATGGGAAGTCGGGGGTACAAGTTGCAACTTTGGAATACCGAAGCGGCGTTTCCAAAGATGAAGTCTACCGTGCCGTATATGTCACATTCTCTATAGAATTGTCTTAGGGAATGGGCGTAGAGTGTGTCTTGGTAACCCTCGAAGCTGCAACTGTAGAACGTCGATAAATCTGCCCCATTTCGAAGTGCCACTGCTTGGTGCTTCACGGCACCCGCGGTGTTGCGGACGGTCAAGTTCACGCCCACGAATCCTTGTCCAACCACGGCTGCATAAACATACACATAGATACTATACATTAATGCCATTACAAAATTAATTATATAGTAATCTTGTAAAAAAATTGAGTGTGTGTATATATAATTAATTAGTTCATGAATTAAGATGATGAAACTTAAAATTAATCCAAAACTAGAGCATTCGTTCGTTATGAGTAATTGATAGTTAATGATTATGAGAAATTGTTGGTCTTAAAGTAGGAAAAAGTTTTTTGTCATTACTATTTAATGTCTAAAACTACTCCATTGCAAACATAATTAAAGTGAGGGACATGTATGGACCCACAAAAATCATAAGATGTTAACATTAAATAATTTATAACTATCCTTTTTTTTTCCTTGTCAAAGAGCATCCATAATTCTCTATTTTCACTTTGCATTTTGTAATGTACTAGTCAGTACATTATGGCTAGTAGGAACACTACATCAATAATCAATTATTAAACATAATTTATTCCAAGTTACCTTATTTATACTTATTATTTGGCTTACATTTCATGTATAATCGATAACATAGAGTATTATACGTACCAAAGGTAGCGGAGTTGAAGGTTGTCCATCCATCAACGACACTTCGATTGCCAGTAATAATTGTCTTGTTGATGCCATCACCAACCATCATCAAGTACGTTTTCTTCTTATCGATGGACACATTCTCCTCGTAAACCCCCTCGGTCACGTAGATCAGGAAGTAGCCGTCCGCCGAGGAGGACTTGTTCGGCGCCGCGGCGATGGCGTCGCCGATGGTGGTGTAGTTCCCGGTCCCGTCCTGGCTCACCGTCACGATGTCGTTCACCGTGACCTCGTTGCTCACCGTGGCTTCTAGAAGCTTCCTTCGGCTCACCGACTCGTAGATCGCGCGTGTCCTGCTGGACATCTTGAGCGGCATGCGCCCATTTTTGAATCCAAGTTGCTTTCTAGTCAATTGAAATGAAGAAGTCTGGGCTTTGTTTTTTGTGTTGGGAACCCACCTACATTCATGCACGGGGAAGGAAAAACGGGCGTCAGATATATATGGTAAGATACCATAAATAATTGTGATAATTTTATTAAAAAAAATTAATTTTGTTATATCGTTAGAAAAGTATATCTGTTATATTACTAACTGATTGTATAATATTATAGGTATAATTTTTTAATGTAATATTATTCCGAATTTTGAATGACTGTTTAAAACTTTTATGCGGAGATGCATCTAAGTTAAATATCTTAAAATAAAATATTATAATTATAAGAAAATTAATAAAATATTTACTATAATTTGTAATATAGTTTAAAAAACATAATAAATTAAAGGCAGAAACTTGAATCTCTATGTATATATGTTGAAGAAGAAAATATCTAGAGATAAAAGTATTCAAACAAAATAACATGAATATGTCACATGGTATAGGAAAGGAAAGGACTCACCCTTCTGTGAAGAGTGCAAGGGAAACACTATAGAGCTTAGTGTCATTGGATAAGGGAAGAGTGAGGCCATTCTTGAGGGTCCAAGAGGAGGCAGTGGCTTGGAGGCCATCCAAGCAGGTCTGCTGGTTGGTGAGGATGGCGCTGAGCAGCGTCTGTATGTCGTCGGCCTGCAAGCTCGGCAAGAACCTCGTCGTCTTGTTCACCGTCTGGAACGAGCTAAGCAAGAAATCAATGTTCAGCTCCGCGAGCGTCCTGCAGTCCTGGAGGGCGCGCGTGGCGCCCACCGAGAGGGCGCTGCTGCGGCGAGGCTGGAGGTACCTGTTCACCAGGTTGAGGAATTTGTTGGCTTGGGAGATGGATTTCTTCACGGAGAGCCGCCCGTAGTCGTAGACGTTGCCGTTTTGGGGAGGGAGGACGGATTTGCAGAAGGTGGGGTCCGGGGTGGACTTGCAAATTGTGGATGCGGGGACCGGAGCAGTACTGGCGGTGGTGTCCGAGAGAGCCGGGGAGGCGAGGAGGAAGAGAATGATCATAAGGTTGAGGAGGAGGCTGGACATTTTGGTGTGGGTTACTTAGGTTTCAAGGTAATATTGTGTGGGGTTTTGATATGGTTAATATGAGGTTGGAAATAGAGTTATGAGTGATTTGGAAATTGCGTTGGATCAACTTCAAATTTATAGTGGGAGAAAGAGGGGGGAGATTTTTTTTTTTTTTTTTTTTGGTTTTTCTAAAGTGGGAGTAGGGAGCTGCCGTAATGCATGCACGTTATTTACATGTTGGCCTGCTAAGTACCATAGACTAGCTAGTGTATGTAATATCCCCCCTACCAAAGACTAGTCAATCTTGTAATTAGGTTAGTGATATTTGTTTTATAAAATTTGGGACTCACTACGCCCGTCGCACAAGAAGAAAAATAGTGGGATTTATCTTCGGACAATATGTAATAACTCTTTTTTTTTTTTTTTACTAAGTAATTTTATGAGGTTAGAAGTAAAAAAGAGTAAATATGATTTATTGATTTAATAATTAAAAAATTATATCACATTATTTTAGCAAAATTTTTGGTAAAAAAATTCTAATAACATTAAATTTTCCATTTTTTGAGTGAGCCGAAGTAATGAACTGAGCAAGAAGACATGTTCAAACATCATTTTTCATGTAATTAATGTAATATAATTTTTATTTATTTCTAGTAATATAATTTTTTTTTTGTTACTGTTTTGTATATTTCGTTAGTGAAGTCAACAAACCAATACAATTGTCTCATGCGCGTTGATCTCCACCGTCATACATAAATCCAATGGTTTTCAAAGTAAAGAAGAAGACCTAGCTGTTATGCAAAGATGTTGCCTTATTGGACGGGGTCAATGCATGATAGTAAAATTCCTCGGAAATTGATACTAATGTTTTATTAATATTATTATTATTATTCAAACTTTAGGTGGTTTTAACATGGACTACTCTATTAGAATAAGAACATACTCTCAAATTTGTTTAGCACTTATAAAAACATTTATAAATCATTTATTAAAATAATTCTCACGTTAATAATAAAAATATAATTTATATAATTTTTTTAATATGAATTCTTTCTTTAACAATCGGGTGAATTGATCCTACTTATATCAATAGTGGATTTCCCACTAGCTAGAATTGTTAGATTTTTTAGATACACGTACTGGGTGTAGCCGCCTAGGTGATTTACTCAACAAAAATGCTACGTGTATACCCAATTTCATACACTCATACATACATCATTAATAATGCACAAACTTTATTCTTACGAGTATACAAACATTACAAATTTGTAAATGATACTCCCAACTATACTTAATTAAGTGCACAAACATTACATGAGTTAAAACACAAACTTTATGTATATAAGTACGAGGTGTATGTATGGTGTATGATTTTTAGTGTACATGTAGCAGAACTCTCTAATCAATTAGTCAATTAAAGACAACACAAGAGTTGTATTACAACATTCTTACTTCTTTCTAAAGATGAGTGTTTAAGGCTCTAATAACCTACTATATCTAAATAACTTTCAACATTAATTATGCACACTGTGGACCACTTAATTTTGTATATTAATGCTGACTTCTATATATCACGTGGCATATCTAAAATTTAGTATAATTAACTGCGCTGTGTCACTATAAAGTTCACCACAAATTAAAGTCTACCTATATTAATAACACAATTCTATTTTCAAAGCTTCATGTGAGATTTCTTAGATTTCGATTAAACTTAGATTAATGTTTAGTTCATCATGCACGCGCCGTAAATTAGGTCCAACGTTATTTCAAAGAAAGACACACACAGAGAGATATAACAAAAATGGAAAAGACCGACGAAGGCTCAGTCACAACGGGATTTAAGGAAAACCATTTGGTGAAGATTTGCCTGCCATTTGGTATCGATGCATTTATGTAATTATATATGCATGCATAGTCAATGGTACCGAACTATAGCTAGCTAGCTGCATGACTCAACGTATGTCTTGATTTAATAATGAAAAAAAATAAATTAGGCAAACTGTGAATAGAGCAAACATACAGACAGGAACGCTGTATATTAATTAGCCTAATTTTTTTTTTTCAATCTCATACTGTTGACTATTTTATAAGGTGCCAATATATGGGGATTGAGGATTTTATCCAGTTATAAGTATGAAAAAAACGCGTCACCGATGAATTCATAAAAAGAAAAATACTTATCATGACATATGATGGAATTTTATGAATTTTGATTTCTTGTTTTTATACGTTTTCTAAATAATATTTTCTATTTTTATTTTTTTGGTACATTTAAAAATTTAGAAATTAATGTACCTAAATATAATTGTATATAAATACATTAATTTTTTAATGTACCTTAAAAGTAAAAGTGACAAATAAAATATACAAGAGGGAACCATCAATTGTTCATAAGGTTCTAGGATCATCCATTAAGGTGGTGTTTGGTTCTTGTATCAAGACAAAAATGGTGAAAATAGTGGGACAATAAATATATCTCCAATGTTTCTTCTTTTTAGAGGTAGCAAAATTAGCTAAAAATTTGTCTAAGACATTGCCGCATGTGTTCCTCACTCCTTCTATTTTAAAGATACAAAATTAATTAGTCTAAAAATTATCTAAAATCAAAAAATAATTTTAAATTTATTGTCTCTAATCTCCTTTTCAAATACGTTTATAACCTTAATGTCTTTGTCTCTTCCATCTTAAGAACAGAATCAAATACTACCTAAATATGATTTACAACAATGCAAGTATTTCTTTATATCAAATAGGATTACAAGTGAACAGTGTGACTTCCAGGCAATATATAACTAATTTAAGAGTATATAATAGATAAATAAATAAAGAACAAGGATGTATAATTTAGACTAGATAATTGATTGGTCACTTGGAAAGTTAGCAAGTTAGATTAAAAAAAAAAAAAAAGTATCTACTTTTGACCTAGGCACTCATTATGTCTAAATTGACGCGTATACTATTTGTCATCTTTTGGAATATTTCCACAATGATGAATGGCAATTGGCAGCTTACTCTTTAGACCTTTCAATACATGCCAAAATTTGCAAGCTGGGCTCCGAGAAAATGAGTCAAGAAGACAGACAACAATTATGACTTCACTCTATAGTGGAAATCTTCCGCATTTAAATTTTGCTAAACTGTACTGAGGTAATGTACCACTCTTTTAACATTAATCTTTTTTATTTGTAAGACTTCCAGGTTTAACCTGACTTTTTATAAATATTTACAAAACTAATTTTTTATTTATTTATAAGACTCAAACGTAAAACTTTGTTTGGAAAAAACAATTACCGAATCATTTAAACCAAACATTGGTATAAATGTGTATATACCATAGAAAAAGTAGACACCCCCCACCCCAGGTTTAACCTAAAATGGAACGCGGAAATTCATGTGCCGGTGCTACAAATTAAATATTGCATGAGAAGCTTCGTCTAGGTTTGAATTAATTCGTGTCGTACCTAATTTATATATATGTGTGTGTATGTATATGCAAGAGGGCATACTTAATAAATATCTTGAGCTCCTGCAAAATGTTTCAGTGTTAAATAGTGTTAATTAACTACTCTTTTAAAGATATATATGAAAGTATAGTCAATGGTTTTACACTGAAGAATAAGTAATTAGAGGGGAAAGGATTTTAAAAAATTGGTGTGAAAGTCAAAATAGTATTAGTATAACTCAAATTGTGAGGTATTTGACTTTTGTATATGTGTACCTAATGTTCCCTAATCAGTCAGAATAAAACGTAATTTATGATTTTGAATATGAAAAAAAAAGAAAGTACGATCATGATAAAATGATTTAGATATATAAACAGGGTTCATTTGAGAGACCTGTAAAGGAATTAACTTAGATAAGCATCCAATCAAAATCAAAACCGCATGCTATATTATTACCTTGTTGACTTGGAATCTCATTGCGTAAAGGATGCTAAAGTGACATTAGAGTGAGAAGAAATTTGTTGGAATGGGAGATGCTCGTTCCCTTAACTAATCATTTTAGGTTCAAATTTTGGGTATAGAAAAATTGGAGATTGAAAAGTTATTTTTTATTTTTTATTTTATGAGATCTTAAATTCTCAAACAAAATTATTTTTAATAAGGAAATAATTGTGAGTTCACTGAAGAGTGAGAAATTTTTTTGGAAATGAAGTTAAAATATATTTAATGCATGTTCTAAAAATATTATTAATTATTAATTTTAATTTAACGTTTAAATAAATATAAAAGACAGTAAATTAATAAATGATAATATTCTTGGAGTATGTATTAAATATAATTTAAGAGTATATAATCGTTAATTAGTTACTCCACCAAAGCATAAGTTTCTATGGATAATTAATGGGGTGAAAATTTTCTCAATATTTTTTTTTTTCATCAGTAAAACTGTTAAAATTAATCTATAAAGTCGTCCACTTCATTTACGTTATCATGCCTTGCCAACATAACAAACTAACTAGATGCATGCTAGCTAACTTGCAAGTGACCCTTAGCTTAACAGAATCAAACCAATTACAGATGGTTTGTGCATTAAGTTATATATCATCATAGTGCTGAATTCCGACAGCGGTAACAAATTAATTAACAGCTTAAGCCAAAGGTTAACTATCATTATCAATTTGAGATTTTGTGACTTTTGAAGTGGTATGTACATAGCTTTTATGTATTGGTAGCATGCAAAATTTTTTGAAAAATTCTTAGGTGAACATACAAGTTCTAATACATCATTCTTAAGCACATGTACAATAAAAGTATGTCACACTTGATGAGACCAAAAAATACTTAGTAGAATAAAAATAAAAGTTATAGAACCCACTTTTAGTGTGTGTACTTAAAAATGATGTGTGTGACTTGTTTGTATTCAAGAATTTCTCAAAATATTTGGGTTATTATTTGCCTTAGACTGGGCCTATGAGAAAAAAACAAGTCTGGGCCTTTGTTACGAGTTGTGTGTGCTAGGAGGAGGCAGTAGCTAGGTTTGTTTGTTCGAATAGCAAGGTCACTTGGACCAAAAGAAAAAAAAGAAATAGCAAGTGCACTAATTTCCTAGGTTTGTGCGTCTAAGTTATAGCAAAAGAGTGAAATATTTGATGTGTTTAAGGGAGAAAGAAAGTAATCTTACAAGATTTATGGTTAGGAATGTGAATAGAATGAATATTTTTATTTGAGTGAGAAAGATTATAATATTACGAGAATAGTAGCCACTTTCATTCTCCCTATCACTAATTTTCTTACACAATAGTTATCAATGGACATGTTTACTAAAGCACTTGGTAAATCCCAGCATCTTACTTTACTAGGCTAGTTGGGCATACATAATTTGTGGATTTGGATCCTCTAAAGTGAGATCTCTCACTTTAAAGGGTAAAGTGCATGATGAAACCATTGAATCATTAAAGTGAATGTGAGACCCATTCTCACTTTAATGATTTAATGGGGAGATCCCTTCCTTTACCCTCTAAAGTGAGAGATCTCACTTTAGAGAACCCTTGCCCATAATTTGCAGCACAATCTTGAGGGGGGTGATAATGATTGTGATAAGATTGAGATTTGTTTTGATATGATTGAGATTGTTTGAATATAGCATATTTATCAGATATATAATAGGATTAGACAAGATTTAATCAAAATTTGTTTGATAGACAAAACTGATCAAATATGTTAGCATTAATTAGTTGATCTGTTCTCAATTTTGGTAGGATTAATTTTTGTATATGAGCAATGTATATATTAGAATGACATGATCAAACAGAATAAGACAACATTCTCACTATTTTATTATTTATAATGTTCGAATTGTGCTTGGTGGTAGGCAATGGCGATAGTTGCGGTTGTGGCAACGGTGGTTGCGGTGACAATGGTGTGGTGGTAAGTGGTGGAAATGGTGTGGTGGTAGGTCGTAGTGGTTGTTGTGATGGTGGAGGCGGTGGTTATGGTAGCAGTAGTGGTGGTGGAGAGGGGTATTTGAAAGATTACATGAAAGATGGTAATCTAGATAGCCACCCCAAGGAGGTAATCCACAATAACTTTGGAGGTAATGTGGATTACATGGGCAATCCACATTACCAACAATGTTGCGTAACAAAATAGGTCAATGTTGATTATTAGGTAATTTAAACGTCACATTACTGATAATCTAGATAGATTACCTCATACTTGTCACGACCCAATCAGAGTCATGATTGACGCATAGGGGACCATGGCCCCTAGCAAGCCTTCGCATACCAATTTTTTTTCTTCAAATCTTTCAAAATGAAAATATTTAGATATTTTTCTAATGAAAATACAGGATTGTTATAATCCAACAAAATCCTTATTTTACATCAATATTCTCAATATTATTCAAATACTTAAAGTCACGGAAGCAAGAATTGATTGGATCCTACATGTAGGTTTATTGGAGCACTTCTAAATAAAAACAATATATCGAAACGACAAGTATGACCCAGATCAATTGAGCTCATCAGAAAAAGAATATCTCCAGCAGAAGGAGCGAAACTCGGTCCTATACCTGTATCTGAAAAAGGTTAAATAACGAAAGTGAGTTTGAAAACTCAGTGGTAGATAGATGTAATTCTAGCACACGAGGACAAGTAAAAAAAATTATGCTATTTATAATATATGTATCAAATAGAAGATATCTCTTTTTGTTTCAACATAAACTTTCCATAAACCACACATTCAAGGAATTCCATTGTGCCGGGATAGTATACAATATTAACAAAGTGTTAGAGTCGTTACTCTTACATACACATAACAAACCAAAAACATTGATTTCAATATTTCAAGTTAGTATGATATGTTCGTTACTAACGAGAGCATATAACCAAAATGTGGCCTACGTACCGCTAGTATAATCTGTCCCTTATTAGCGAAGGCATAAGTCATGGTGCACCATGTCCAACGCCTACTGTTGTTGGCTATAGATCCTGACAGGACTTCATCCTAAACCATTTTTCTAACACTAAAAATGTTCATTTTGGACAGAATCCATTTATAAACGAAAACTAATCCATAAACCACATGTTCAAGGAATTCCATCATGTTAGGATATAATAAAATATCAACAACGTATTAGAGCCATTGCTCTAACATACACTTAACAAACTGAAGACATTGATTTCAATGTTTCAATTTAGTACGATCTGTCTCTTATTAGTGAGGGCATATAACCAGAATGTGGCCTATGTACCGAGCTAGTATAATCTGTCCCTTATTAGCAAAGGCATAAGTCATGGTGTACCAAGTCCAACGCCTACTGTTGTTGGCTATAGATCCTAACAGGACTTCATCCTAAACCATTTTTGTAACACTACAAATGTTTCTTTCAGACATAATCCTTTCATAACCCAAAACCAATCAAAGCATTCCTTTCTCAGAATCTTAATCTCAAAGCATTGGTTTCTAAAATGATCATAACATTATCAATGTAAAAAAATATGTGGTAAATGATTTTTTTTTTCATGCAATGATTACCACTAGGTCTTGTCCCACGTGTTAGTTCGTAAAAGATTTTCCTTTCAAAACATATAGTTCACATTTCTTCAATTTCCCAAAAGGACCCAATCGAATCTCACAACTCTTTCAAAAATGCATTTGCAATTCACATTTCAAACATATATTAATGTAGAAAATAAATTACAATTACAACTATCTACTCACTACACAAGCCTCAAAGAGACGGAGAAATTGATATACAGATTGGCCAGAACTTGGGGGAAATCGCCAGAGCCTCTCAACCACAGTTGTTAAACTCTTGAGTTAACTCGTAAACTCTTACGCTTTTATGATTCTACAACACAAAATGAGTTAACACTCATGTAAACTCTCTTTTGGTAAACTCGTGTGAGTTTAAGTAAACTCTCGATTTTATTAGCGAATTTACGAGTTAAAATCTATCTATGAGTTTACCTCAAAATGTACAAATTTGACAACATTTTTAGATAATTAGGTAACTTTGTTAATGTTAGACAATATCTATTTAGTTTATTAAGCTAATTTTATATATTTATCATAATTAAACTATGTTTTATCAAACTATGAAGTAATACACGTACAGAATAAAGTATGTTAAGGTATATTTTATGAGATTCCTTTCATTTATTTTATTTCAAAGTTAACATTATTCAATGTCAATTATAAATACAACACTTGATCATGTTTGGTTCCTAATTACATTGCTTATAACATATAATTTTTTATGTATGTAAACTAGTAAATTCGAATTTACTGAGGCTTCATGAGTTTACTTAAACTCTCCAGTTTGACAACCTTGCTCCCAACTCTATAGATAAGACAACAAGGTCATGGATTAAGATCAATTTAACCCAAATCACTAATATTCACAAAATCTCAACATAGGGTTCCAAGAAATCAAATCATAGACTTGAATAATCAACTACCCAACTCATTCACAACACCAACATGAGATTTAAGTTAAAAAAATTACTCTTGATGACCCAAGAGAAGGAAATTTTGGGTAGCCCTAGGATCACCACCAAAAACTCTAAGAAAGCTCAAATAAAGATGCTAGAGAGAGAGCATGGAAAGATGATGATGATAATGAAGATGAAGTGAAGAATTTGAAGTGATATGGAAGGTTTGGAGAAGTTTGGTGTTAGGATTTTGGGTTTTCTAGAGAGAAGGGCGAGAAAATGGTGTTAGAGAGAGAGAGAACTCGACAAAAAATGAGTTTCTCGCGTTCTTAAAACGCCCTTGGGCTCAATTCATTCGAATGATTTAGCTGTGTCATTCAAATGACCTGTCTCTAGAACCCAAAAATCACAAATTTAATCAAGTCATTCAAATAACCTATGGAGACATTCAAATGACTCAATTTATTTGGCCTCGAGTATGAATTTTTCAGCAATCATTCAAAGTGTCATTCAAATGAATGAGCTCTGGAACTTAAATTTCAACTAAAATGATCCCGAAATATAATAAACAACTTAAAGTGTATACACATATAAAACAATTAATTAAGTTACTGGAACATCACAATACCAAACACCACCTAAGATCTAAATTAAGCAAATGTGCAAATTGGGGAAGGTTTACTAGTCGAACACTTGGTAAGCACTACATGGACAGACAAAAGTCACGATGTAAACAAACAAAAACAATGTAAAAAGTGAATGGAAGTAAGGATTATTTATTCAAGTGAAAATAATTCACAACATATTGCATGCATGATATTGAAAAGAAAAAAAAAAGAGAAATTAATTAGATTTGTTCATGTGATAATCAGCTATGGACATATCCTATATGTTTAAGTTAACCATGTTCTACACTTGGACATGCCAAATGATCCAAATTTCCTCAATTGGAAGAGAATGATGTTTTGGTTAAATTGGAGAATTGAGCCAAATAATAAAATAGAAAATTTGCAAATTAAAAGGGCAGTAAATTGGATTTAATTCAGATGATAAAAGGGTTAGAGTACTTGATTTCGCCTATGCTAATTTCACTAATTCTATTCTCAACTATTCAATTCTTTCTTGACTCAATTAACAATCAGAAATCCGCTCTTAATTACTAACCTCTCTCGACAATTAATAATTTTCTTTCAACTTAACCGATCAATATGATTTCTCTAACACAATTGCACAAACCGCACAAATCATCTCTAATTATAGCTAGTCAGTGGTTAATTCCTATTTTGCACTTTTGTATTCCTTTTCTCAAATTGCATACAAGACTAGGGTTCATGTGATTGGTGATCAAGCAACCAAAACATTAAACATTAAAAAAAATAACATAAAAGATAAACAAGCAATTATTGAATAACCTCGAATTGAATTTAGAAAATTGACATAAGTTACATCAAGACCTTAACCTAAAGGAAATTAGTTCATCCTTGAAATAGAAAACAACATAAAGCAATAAAGAGAAGGAGAAGGGTAATACATTAGATGAACAAAATAAGGAATGATGAATGCTCCTTAATCCTCTTCATAGCTCTCAAATTCTCTTAAAAATTCTATTCTTAGTGTTTTCTAGATCTAGATGGTGATATTTTTGTGTTCCTCCCAGCTATCCCTCTTTTATAACTTTAGTCCTCAATCTTGGAAAACACATCAATTTCGCGTCAGAGTTCGCAAAGTGAATGTATTGGCAACTGAGTGCCAGGTCTAGCGCTCGAGCCCCAACCTCCTAAATTAAGCTTGTGAGTACTGGAACTCCAGTGACTAAGCACCAGAGTAGTGCTTAGTAGCCAACTTCTCTGAATAAGCTTCTAAACACTGGAACTTTAGTGATCGAGCGCTAGATGCAGCGCTCGATCGTCAGGTCTGTAGGTTTGGCTTCGTCTCTTTGGCTTATGTTCTAAACTCCTCTTTGCACTCTATACTTCTACCAGAGATCTTGGGACCTGAAAAACCATGAGTAAGCCTACAATGGATGCCTATAATGCATGATTTTTGCTAAGCCTGAAGAAGAACAAACTTATTCAAAAGTGCACTAGATATGATGCTAAGATCCTAGAAAATGTATGAATTAATCTAAAAGATATATGAAAAGACAACCAAAGATAACTCTCATGGGAGAGGTGTGAGCTGACATGTTTACTAAAGCACTTGGCAAATCGCAATTTCTTGTTTTACTAAGCTAGTTGGGCATACATAATTTGCAGCACCAACTTGAAGCGGGTGATAATGATTGTGCTAAGACTGAGATTTGTTTTGATATGATTGAGATTGTTTGAATATAGAACATGTTCCAGATATATAATAGGATTAGACAAGATTTTATCAGAATTTGTTTGATAGTCAAAATTGGTCGAATTGTTAGCATGAATTAGTTGATTTGTAAGTGAGTATTTTATTAGTTACAATTCGAATTGTCCCCAAAAGGGTCAATAAATGATTGTTATACTTCATTTATGTCTCTTGCAAATAGAACTTTTGGTGTGAATCCACGTGCCTTGCTTGACTATTTTGTACGTGGGTTAAAAGAATAATTATGCGTGATGTGTTAGCCCATTGCCCAACTTCTATGCTAAGGGTTGTAGCTCTGGCTAGACTATTTGAAGCAAGACACCAGAACCCCTCCAAATCCTCATATACCACCAACCAATTCAGTAACCGCTAGTACTCTTGGCACCCTAACACAAATTCACAACAAAGAACACTCAAAACAAACTTACCTCCACTTCTTCCCAACCCACGTAACCCTTCTGAAAACAATACCAACAGAAATCCTTTGATCAAGAAGATGGGACCAGCTGAAATTCAGCCGAGAAGAGAGAATAATTATGTGCTTCACTTGTAATGAAAAATATACACCTGGCCACAAAAAAAGTAATTAAATTTCTAAATTGTTAATTTGAAGAATTTAGATAACTGTTTGCATAAATTAAAACCAAGTTTTGCCATATATCAATCTACTTAAGCATATGCCATTGTCTATCCCAAATGGCAAAGCCGTTGTTAAAGACAATGTTGGATGGAAATCTCCTATCCCAAAGTATGTGCTACTTTCAATCGTACCAATTACATAGTGAAAGACAAGCAATACATATTTAGTAATTATTGCTTTGATTTTTAATTTGCTTAAATATTTGTCTTATATATGTATGACAGGAGGTGATTAGTAGCACAAATAATGAGACAAGAACTGCAGACAAGATGATTTTCATACATAGTGATATCCACATGAATATTTCAGGACTTTATAATTCAACCAATTTACATAATAAGCAATCTTTACAACATAGTAATAAAATGCTGCATAAACTGAAATCAAAATAACTAATTGAACAACTTGGATGTGTCTGTTTTGAGTTTGACTAATTCAACCCACTCAAATATGGGACACCAGTTTGAGGGATCCAGTTATCCCCACTCAAGAAGTTAGACACAGTGAAATAGGCAGCATCAGTCGCATTAATAACATGGTACCCTTGCCACGTGACCCGGTTCGAAGTGTCCGAACCGGGGCCCGTATTGTTAAATTCCGCATAGTATAAGGTGGTGAGTGCAAAGTCGCCGCTCCACTCATGCCAACCAGCAGGGTCTATGAAGCCATCCATAAAAGATTGCATAAAGACGGTCCTTGAGTAGTTCTTCCAAGGCCTCCCAAGGAAACTCTCCACATTCCCAACTTGGGGGCCCAAATCGTCGGCTGGCCTAACGATTGCATTTAGTATTGAAGTTCCGGTGTTCTGGTTTGGATCGGTTCGACCTTGAGCCGTGATGGTGTTGAACTGACCCGGATTTGGGAGGCGAGGGTAGATGTTGCAGTTTTGGAGGACAACGGCCGCATTGCCGAATATGAAGTCAACCGTGCCGTAGATGTCGCATTCTCTGTAGAATTGCCTGAGAGAATGAGTGTATAGCGTGTCTTGGTACCCTTCGAAGCTGCAGCTATAGAAGGTGGACATGTCAGATCCACTTCTTAGTGCAACTGCTTGCCCCTTGCTTGGTCCAGCGGTGTTGCGGAATGTTATGTTAACTGCTACAAAGCCTTGACCCACCACAGCTGCAAGTTGTACCAGAATCATGTAATCAAGAGGCACCAAATTTATCTCGCATTCATACCATTTATCGCATAATATGTGTTATTTAGTTTATGTCTGGTACAATATTGTTACTATCAATTCTTTAGGATTATGAATTGGTACAGAGTATAAGTGACATAAAGGAAGTAAAGTGATGAGTTATGATGATATATAAAATTTAAGAGAGAAAAAATGATAAAGATTGATCAATTACTTCCTTTTGTATAAATCATATGATACAGTTTTTGTACCCAAGAGCATTTTTTAAAAGTTGTAACTATCATTAAATATGTATTTTACTTGTTTGTGACTTTCAAATTAGAGATAAACAAGAGTCAAGTTTTAATGACTTTCTATTATGCCGAAAGTTTTAATGACTTGATAATATATAACTAAATAATTATATGTATTATTCTAAAATTGGGTTTTGCAATAGGCATAACTGGATGATTTAGTTTCCCTCCCATTTTAATCATTTGAATAAGAGTCAATTTATAAATTTAAAAAATTATTTATCCATTAACAAATTATTCCACCAAATTTTCAACCAAAAAAAATAATAATCCACCAAATAAGCACCAAAATGCCTACCTATAATAATGACTAAAGCATTAAAATGTCCACCTATCTCAAAAATACCAAACCACCAAAGAATTTCACCAAATAAACACTAAAGGATTCCACTAAATCTTTTATATGAACCAATCTAATGGCATTTGGGACTTCATTTCCTTTCCATTTTTTCATGTCTCTCTTCCTTTACTCTAATGACCTTTGGTGCTTCTCTTCCTCTTCAATTCCATCAAGGCTATGGAGAAACATTTTTGTTGTGTGTGTATATATATATATATATATATATATATATATATATAACATATTTAGATTTAATAATTAGAAATTAGATACTGAAAGAATAATTGGCAAGGTAATTGAGAAAATGATTCGTACGTGGTAAATGAATTTAATGTAGAATTCCTCATTTATATGATATATAGATATAGAGATATATATATTTAGAAATTTATTAGTTAGAAATTAAAAATTGAAAGAATAAAATGGCAAGGTACGTAATTGAAAAAATGACACGTGACAAATGCATTGAATGTAGAAACCATTGCTTGTATAATATATAGATAGATTTAAAAATTTAATAATTAGAAATTAAAAATTGAAAGAATAAATAGCACGGTATGTAATGAGAAAATGATACGTGCCAAATGTATTGAATGTAGAAACCCTCATTTATATGATATATTGATACTAATTTAAAAATTCAATAATTAGAAATTGAAAGAACAAATGGCAAGGTATTAAGAAAATGATACGTGACAAATGCAATGAATGTAAAAACTCTCATTTATATAATATAGAGATTGATATAGATATATAGATTTAAGATATGAAAAATTAAAAGTTTATCAATGCAATAAAAATTTAACTTATTCTTATCTTCTTCAATTCCATCGATGCCATTTAGAAACTCTTTTCTATATAATATATTTAGAAATTGAATAATTAGAAATGGAAAGAATAAATGGCAATATACGTAATTGAGAAAATGACGGGTGGCAAATGCATTAATGTAAAAACCCTCGTTTATAGTATATATATATATATATCTATATATATATATATATATCTATACATATATAGATAGATAGATAGATATTAGAAAGTAAGTAATTACATATTAAAAATCGAAAGAATAAATGGCAAGGTTATTGTAAAAATGATGAGGGGCAAATGCATTAAATCTATAAAAATTTAAAAGTTTAAATACATAGTAAACATTTAACTTATTCTTATCCTCTTCAATTCAATCTATGCTATCCAGAAACCTTTTTTATTTAATATATTTAGAAATTTAATAACCTTTGAAAATTGAAAGAATAAACGACAAGGTAATTGAGAAAATAACACATGTCAAATGCATAGAAGGCAGAATCCCCATTAACATAAGATATAGATATATAGATTAGATACAGATATAGATAGATATCAATAATAGATAAATTGATTCACTTTGCTTACGTACCAAATGTTGCTGAATTGAATGTTGTAAAATTATCGGCAACATTGTGACTGCCAGTAATAATCGTCCGGTTGATTCCTTCTCCGACCATCATGAGGTACATCTTCTTTTTGTCTATGGATACATACTCTTGATACACGCCTTGCTTCACAAAGATCAAGAAGTAGCCATTGCTAGCAGCTGTGTTGTTTGGAGCAGCTGCTATGGCATCATTGATGGTGGTGAAGTTCCCACTCCCATCCTGGCTCACAATCACTATGTCACTCACCTTAATGCTCTTACTGCTGCCTCCCTATCTTGCCCAAATATATGTATTAGATACAGTACAATACGATATGATAGGCTAATACAATAATTTTATAAAAAAAAAATACAGGTGCGATAATATATATAAAATAAAATATTATATATAATAGAAAATAATCATTAATGAAATATATAGAAAACAATAATATGATTAAAGAAAAAAATATAATTGATAAGAATGAAAATTGAATTTCTACTTCATTTTTTATCAAACAGCCAAACTTTAAAGTCAACAAATATTATATTAAAAAGAGTTATTTTTTTTTTTAGATATGTGAAAAACATAAATATGCGACCAATTTTAAAGTATTTATGCATTATAGATGTCGCCACTCACCAATTTTAAAGTATTTATGCATTATAGATGTCGCCACTCACCATCTTAAGCAGTTTTCGTCCGAGGCTCTTAGCGTGGTCATATATGTCTTGCGCTCCCTCAGACATCTCCAATGGCAATTGACCATGTTGGAAATCCAAGTTGTGCCTCCCATTTGGCCATGATGTGATGATTTTCTTACTAGGGACCCAGCCTTTTGTGAACAAAGCAAGGGACACACTATGGAGTTTTGTGTCATCGTAAAGTGAAGATGAAAGGTCATTTTTGACTTTTTGATCGGAGGCTGTGGTTTGCAACCCATCAAGACAAGTTTGTTGGTTTGTCAAAACGGCACTTAGAAAAGTTTGACAGTCTTCAGCTTGAGAATTTGGAAGAGGGTTATTACTACTAGCTTGGTTGATTATTGTGTTGTAAGTGTTTGATAAGTACTCTGTGTTTTGTTGAGCAAGGAATTGGCAATCATGGAGTGCCCCAATTGTGGATTGGGACAAAGGGTTATTGTTATTGCTATTGCTAAGGTATGAATTAACTTTGTTCAAGAAATTTTGGGATTGGGACAAAGATTTTTTGAAGGAGAAGCGGCCATAGTCAAATATGTTGCCATTTTGATTGGCTAGCACTTTTTTGCAATAGGCAGGGTCAATTGTGGAATTGCAAATGGATTCGTGGTCATCATCAGCTATGGACATAGATGCCAAGATCAAGAAGAAGATGGGGAAAAGAGTGGAGAAGTAGTGCGTGAAAGCCATATTTGGTTTTTGGTTGTGTAGAATTTTGGGATGAATATGAAGTGCATGGCTAGTTTGGTTTATATAGTTGAAGGAGTTATCGTCTCATTTATGATGTGGTTGGTAGAGAATGAAGGCATTGTCCGGCATTGGATATGAAAAAGTCTCGGAGTAGTGTTATTATTGTAAGAGGATGAATTTATAGGAGTTTTGTTATTTTAACTCATTTAGTATGAGATACCGTGCGTAATGTCTCATATCAAATAAGTATAAACATTTTTTTTTTATACTATATTCACAACTTGACATATAAATTCGTAATCTCCCTCCTTAATACCTTTGTCGGAAGGATACGTAATGACCAAATTTAGGGGTGATCTTGTTTTTGCTTTTTCTTTTTTGGGTTTGTTGCAGTTTATTTGGGTTGTAATTTTTTGACCTTTCTTAAACTTTGTTTTTGCCTGACTCCTGTGTTTGAGTTGGTTTAAATGTTTTCTTTCATCTAAAATTTTAATGCAATAACATTTGAAAACTTTTTTATATTATTATTTAATTAAATATTTTAATATATATATATATATATATGATTTTTTGAATAATAAATGTAAAATATCAAATATATTTAATGACATAATAAAATTAATTTGATGACCGTATAAGTATAAAATAAAAATAAAAACTATATACAAATATCAAAAGATGCCCTAAAAGAAAGAGATATGATAACCCACAAAACTGAACTGACATGTTGAGATATCATTAATGCATGACATAATTAAAAGTGTTGTTCCATACCAATCACAATTGAACAAGTTAACTAATGAGGTTTTTTTAATCGATTATTCATTCAAAGAAGGCTTAAATTCAAAGAAGGAAAACTTAAGTAAGCTAACGAGTTATTGTTATCTCTTTTTTACAATATTTTTAAGAGTTTAACTATTATGTATTGATAGTTTATACTGTCATCTAATTAATTTATGTAACATAAATAAAAATAATTAACTCTCTCATTTATTATTTAAAAATTTATATATATATATATATATATAATGATTTGGTTGAATAATAATTTAAAAGAATTTCATTATCACTAAATGACAAATAAACTCTATTTTTAATGCAAAAATTGAAATATTTAATTATGAATGAGATATATAAGTACACATTTTTCTTGGCAATGCTTTCAAAATTTCTCATTACAAATGGGAAGTCAACTACTAGAAGGAAGTTTGCCTTTTGGGATTCTTGATGTTGATGCCGTGGCTACCATCAACGCATTAGTCAACATCTCCCAACTTGCCATGCAATATTCTCCGAAAAATTTGATTTGGAATTTAGGATGAACATCCCTCAAGTTAAGAAATCAACATTTTCATGTTAAATATGCTCAAAGTTTTGGTCATGTTATGTTTAAGTCTTATTTTATATATATAATATGATAAAACATAACTATATTTAATATGAGAAAATTCATCTTCTATAAATTTATTTTAACCGTATTTATGTATACAAATATTTTTGAGATTATACATTTATTTGTTGAGAAATGTTAAATGTACCAATTCTTCATGATACATTGTGTCAAGTCACATTTAATTTATTATTGGATAAGATGTTAATACTTACACACGATTGAAATTTTATTTCATAATAAATTAAATGTGAGTTTGCGTGGTATCCAAAAAAAACAAGTATAAATATAACTCTTATTTTTTTATTGCTAATTAATACGGTTTGTTTGGTGCATGACTTATCTGATAGCCGTTGGATATGAGTTTAGTTTTAGTATGTCAACGGTGGAGTTGGTCCCCAGCACTCACAAGACACGGAAACAGAAGATAAATATTGATATAACACTAAAACGTGGTTGCTATTTGAAAAGAATCTAATATCTTTTTTTTTTAGGCAGCAAAGCTCTCCTTTAAAGATTTAACACAAATACACACTGAGGATTTGAACAACAGCTCTCTATGAACTGCTCTATGTGCTTTTATCTAGTTGCAAAGCTTTGTATATAGAATACTATGTGATCAGCTTAATATCCAATAAGTCTAATACTTTGTCTAGTCAAAACGCGTCTTATGAATGAGCACAGAAGTTAAACTAGCTTCGTGCATGCAACTCAGTGCTAGAATAAACCCCCCTGATAATATTTGTTTCACACAGTACCTAACCTCAGATTAGATAAAGAAAAAAAAAAAGCTTTTATTTAGACATATAAAATATTGACATTTAGCCAACCTTGCATAAATGAACATGACTTTCATTCATGTAAGTATGTTATTTTAGTAAGAGAAATAATATTTGAACACAATTTTCCTTTTAATTTACTTCTTAATTTACCAAAATAAGAGAGCTATTGGATTATTGGAAAAAGTAGACAACACGTTGTCTAAAAATAAATCTCACGTTTTACTTTAGAATTTATCAATTAATGAGTCTAAAATTTTAAGTGTTCATCCGTCAAAGAATTGACAAAGCTTGTGAAGTTGTTAATCTCTTAAGTGTTAAAATGGTTTGATTTATCAGCTTTAAATTTATTGAAAATTTCACTCATAAAATATTTTATATTTCATTCGAGACAAGAGATGTGGGAAAAAAAAAAAAAGGCTTGTGAGGCTTAATTTGTGTAGCAAACGGTGTTCAATATTTTTTTTCTTCTTTCTTGGTTGGAGATTACCACATTATAAGACTTTTCATTCTTAAAGGAGGCTACTAATTAGTTTCGAGATATATATCTGTGAGGATGTGAAATGACCACTTATTAGTATGATTATATACTAATTAAAGGAGAATTCAAAGTTCAAACCCAGGCACACATAGAGTAGAGAATGCAAAGATTTATTTGTATACCTTCAAATAGTTTAGGCGACCTACCCTTTTTTTATAAACCAAAGTGTATGCCTTTAAAAATTAGCAACCTCGGCTAGATGAAAACGGGCCAGTAAGTACTATAAGACTCTCTGCAATATAGATAATACATTAATATATTCAATAAGCAAGTTGGAAGCAAATTCGAGAGCTAGGGTAAGAGAAGAATAAGGTAATTAGAGAGCACGATATGATGATACTATACACGTAGTTGTCGTATCATATATCGATTTTCTAAATTTTGCCGCTATCGTAAAATATAATTTATATATATATATATATATATATAT
>QANU01018855.1:360891-388955 GCA_003254905.1 Nissolia schottii
TATATATATATATATATATATTCGGTGTGCCCGTTCTCCTATTTTTTTTTTTAAAAAAATTGTACCCCATACCTGTAGCCATACCCATACCTGTGTAACATAAATAGTCACATAAAAGATTTATGTCTAAGGTAATACGATATGAGTTCTTTATAATTAAGTGAGATCATGGTTCAAATTTCAATTAAAAGATTTAAACATTTAAGTATTCCATGGTACTTGGACAAAATTGTCTCTAATGAGAAAATACCTCAAAAAAAATAGTTAAGTGATTCCACCCTCATTTTTCAAAATACAAAAATGAAAATTTTTTTGGATGCATACAAAAATGAAAAGTTTAGTATAAAATAAGATGGATTTATGCATTATTTTCGTTTCATAGTCCAAAAAGAATCCTAGGTAAAGTAACATGTTAAATACAACACCACATTAACTTGTCCTTATGTAACAGCTTGATTTCAAATTAATCTGTTAATTATATATGTGTGATTATGTATATTAGGTTTGTGATATACATAAAGGCAGGAGCATATTTTGAGAATGTGGAGGTGATAAGGAAAAAGACGAATCTAGTGTTTATTGGAGATGGGATTGGGAAGACAGTGGTGAAAGCAAGTAGAAACGTTGTGGATGGCTGGACCACTTTCCAATCAGCCACTGTTGGTTAGTCTTCTTCTTTATTTTTTCTTTCTTTCTCATACTATTTTTGGCTTAATTTCTTACTAATTTCTAGTTTTGGAGGGTGCAAAAATAAAAGCCTTCAATATGTTTTCATCCCTTAAAATTTATCTAATTTTGATTTTCTTTATATTAAAATCACTAATATTTAAAATTTAATTATAAAACTCATTTTATTCTAATTCAAACCGAACCAATTTATTAGGCAGTAAAACTTTTTTTGTGTTATTTTTTTTAATCCACAATTCACAATGCTTTAAACCCGAGACTTCACAGATTTAATCTTTAAACAACTCATATAAGGTTAAAATAGAAAATCATGTACAGGGACTGAAACCGAATTACAAAATTTATAATGACAGAAACTGATTTGGTATATTTGTAAGTATGAAGCCAAGAAAGAAAAAAAAAAAAAAACAAAAGTTGGGGTGGGCCCTGATCTGTAGTCACAAGTGAGATTCATTATACCTGTGATTTAAAAATAAACAAAGATGACAAATGGGGTTCAACTCAACGGGGTGAGACGAGCAACTTGACTTTTTTCGCGAGGCAAGACGTAAACAAAGAATGCAATTATTTATTATGAAGCGGTGTGGCTGTTAATCCAAAGACAAAGGTTGCAATTAGAATAATGAAAGAGAGACAACCAAAACATGGCAACTTGACAATGAGCCAACATGCCCACTCAGAAATGATCCCTTGATTTTGGCAAATTTGTTTAATATTTTGAGAAGTGTCTTAGGTAATTTTAAAGGTTTTCAACTTTAAGTATGGTTTTGGTGTTGAAAAGTTATAAGATTATGTTTTTTTATTTTAACCATTTATATTTGTATAGGTTGTATTTTGAATTTGTTGTTGCGCATGACCATTTTAAGAATAAAATAATAATATAATTTTTAAAATTGTTATTACAAATGACGATTTTAAAATTTTTATTATTATTTTATTTCTAAAATTTTTATCTATGGTGATGATGTCTGAATACAACCCATACAAATATAAATTATCAAAATAAAAAACATAATCTTACAATATTTGTTGTTTTAACCCATAAGATATTTTTTTTTTTCTAATTTTAAAGCAAGAAAAATATTATGCTCTAAATTACTTAATGTCATCATTCTTTCTCGTTATAACTATATTTTTAAATAAATTATTGAAGGGTTAAGCATTTAATGGAATCGAAAATTTTTCTTAATATGTACCCACTTATTTATAAATATATCAAATTTATCACCAATATATCCAAGTACAATATATTAAATTTGTATCAACTAAAAAAAATTATTTCTATATTCCCGCTGACCTCCTAGTGTAAAAATCAGATGTCACAGACCAATATGTTGTAGTACATTTATATAGCTTAGAGTCTATAAAGCAAAATGATATCTCTTTTCTTGTGGGACACTATCTTTTGAGGCAACTTAGAAACATAACCACAGAACAGATTCAAAAGATTCAATAAAGGCTTTGCCCTTTTAAAATCTTAGATGATTCTGTTTCCCGTGATTGAATATAATGCTCATAAAATGATAGGCGATGGGTCCATGATATATTCCATGCATAGTATGTTTTATTTCCTAGGGTCAATATTTAGCTTTATTTTATAAATTTCCCCTACCAATCACAAGCAAGGATCGATGTGTAGAAATATAAATTTAAGGGAATAACTCAGTATTTAATTGAAGTTTTCTCTCCTTAACTAAAAGGAATGGGATTTTGAAAAATTATTGCATGAGCATGAAGTTTACTACCTCTATTTTAGATGTACTCACAAGTCACAATAAAATTTATAGGATTGACAATTGAATAAATGTTTTTTAAAAAAATTTGATGGAATTCACTTTTATAGTAAGTGTGTCAACAAATGAAGTAATAGATTTGTGCACATATAAGAATTTTCATGAAATTTTAGGTTCTATCACATAAGATATTAGGTAACATAAGGTATTTATGTTCTAATTTTGGCCACTTTCTAAAATCTTTACCGTCCATAAACCTCAACAACTGAAACTAATATTAATGTCTTATGAATGATAAATATCAATCACGTTATTTAAATAAATTCAAAATCTGTCAATTTTTATACAATTCACTCTTTAATATGTGATTCTTTTTTTTCTCTCTTCTTTCCCAATCTATTGACTTTTTTTTTGTTTCCATTTTATTTTTTTTATGAATTCAAGAGTTTTTATTTTCGTTTTCATCATATTCATTATTTTTTATTTTTCAAATGTTGTGTATGTGTATAGGAAAATTTATGCATACTTGTTCAAAAATTTATGCATGTGTGTAGAAAAATTTATGCATTCTTGTTCAAAAGTTTGTGCATGTGAACATAAAAGTTTTATTATTCGTTTTGTTTTCGTTTAAGTTTTCGTCATATTTTTTATTTTTGGTTCTTGAAAAGTTTATTTATGTCAGTTTAAAATTTTGTGCATATGCTTTAAAATGTTTGTACAGTAGAGAGTTAGTCCACGCATTTAGAGTGTGAGTGAAAAGATGGAGAGAGAGTGTAACAATTATGATTGTTAAACTTTCGAGTTAACTTGTAAATTCTTATGAGTTTATGATTTTACTACACAAAATGAGTTAACACTTATGTAAACTCTTTTTTGGTAAACTCGTATGAGTTTAAGTAAACCCTCAATTGTACTAGCGAGTTTACTTCAAAATCTACAAATTTTGTAACTTTTTTAAACACTTACCTAACTTTGTTTATGTTAGAAATATAGCTATTGAGTTTATTAAGCTAATTTCATATATTTATAATAATTGAACAATATTTTATCGAATCATAATAATACACATATACATAATAAAGTATGATATAACAACTAAGTGTCGTGTGTTAAGGTTTATTTTATTATACTTCTTTCATTAATTTAATTTAAAGTTAATATTATTTAATTTCAATTATAAATACAATATTTAATCATGTTTAATTTTTAATTATATTGCTTATAACATATATTTTTACGTATGTAAACTCTTACAAATTTACGATTTGAGTTTGTTGCGAGTTCACGAATTTATTTAAACTCTTGAGTTTGACAACCTTGATGACAATTATTTTTCGCTATTTAATGTGTCGCAAATCCAATTTGATTTGATTTTGTATTTTGAAATGTTTGTGTATGTATATGTAATAATTTGTACACTCAATATGACTATATATGTACAATATGAATTAATAGTATATGCACGTGCACCAGAGCGTGGATGATGAGTAAATTGTGGATGAAGATCTATTCTTTGTAAATTGAATATGACAGGTCGTGTTTATATATTTATTCTTCGTCAACATAATTCTCTCCTGTTAAACTCAAATTCTCGTGTTAACGAAGAGTCGGAATATAAACATGATCATTTCATGTTTAATTTTTTTTTTTAAAGTAGAAGGTTTGTTAACCAATTCCTGTAAAAAAAATAAATTAATGCATGGGAGAAGTAGAACAAAATCAATTAATGTGTTGTTGAATAAATGAGATATTTTTGAAGTGATTGAGGTAAGATTTAACCATGTTTAGTTAAGTAACAATATATAATTAGGTGATAATATAAATTTTTTTACTGTACATAAAAATTAATATATGTTAATACATAGAATAAGATAAAAGTTTATCTTGTATAGTATTTTTGTATCTTGTTTTTCCCGGTAAAGATAACAGCGTGCGATTTAAGGCACTTAACCCAGAATCACGTGTTCACTTCACGAGTGCGGGCCACCACATGTACTTTTTCATATTTCTTTTTTTCCTTTTTTGACGAGCTCGTATTTCTTTATTGTATAGTTGATTAATTAATGTCTTAAACTACCCTGGTAATCTATCTACTTTGCCGTATCAACCATTAATTAATAATGACAAATTTATGATACTATTAAATTTCATGTTTTGCTAGCTTCATTAGTAGTAGTACTAGTACATCGCCAAATCATGCCCAAATGAATAACAACCAATCCTGTTGTCTTACAACAATTTTAGAAGACTAGTTTTGTTTTTTCAATGTTTATGTGTTTAAATTTGCAATTAATTTACGACCCAATAAATTCATTTGCACTAATGCATCCTCTCATTCCATTAGATAATGTACTTCAATTACAAAGAAATTAGAAAATTTTGTATGATAAATAAATCGAATTTCATAGTTCTCGTTGAGGTGGCAGCAATAAACAGAGATTTGGTATCACCTGCCGACAACTTATTCTTATTTATTTTTCTCATTTAAATTTTCATAGTTGCCAAGTGTCGACAACATTTGAAAATTGAAAATAAAGACAAAATTACAGAATACGCAGGAGTATGTCAGATAGCATGACATTATTTAAAAGTTATATTTTTCTTATATTTTGGGTCTAAAGTTATGTATTTTCCATGAAAAGAAGAGTTACCTTTGAAGTGGGGTCAACAGATAGGGTCCACATGCTCAACCCAACTAAAAGGGCAATTCCAATCTTTGATCTGATATATACCACTCATTAACAAACCCAACTTCTTTTCTGCACCTCTAGGCCCACTTTGCTTTTTTGCTTTCCAGCATATAAAAAAAGCTTTATTTAAATTTTTTTTAAAAAAGAAGTAAACATTGTTATCTTGACGAGTCTAGGCACAATATGAGATTGTATTTGTTTGTTGCCTTATAACTAGAGGTGATCAGCTGGTCGGGTTGACCCACAAACCTGACAACATGATCCAACTTGAATACTTTGAGTTGGGTCGCGGCAAACAATTCGTTGTATGGCTGATAGTCGAGTCAAGTGATAGGTGAGTGGTTTATAAAATTGACCTGACTCACTTGATTATATATTATTTTAAAAAATCATTATTATATAATTAATTTATATTATTTTTAATAAAAAATGGTTTTCTATTAAAATATATATATCTTTATTTAAAAAAACTGGTTTTTCAAAAAATAAAAATAAGCTAGTAGTTAGTGACTCGACCTGATCCAAAATTCGTTAGATCAGGTTGTGTTAGGTAATCAACCCAAAAACAAAAAAGAAAATTGGTATAAGTTGACCTACTTGCTTGAGATTGAGTTGGGTTGCGTTTTTGGTCAAATCAAACCCGACCCAATCCAAAATTTGTTAGGTTAGGTTGTGTCAAGTAATTGACCCAAAATCAAAAAGGAAACCTAACCTACTTGTTTGAGGTTAAGTTAGGCTAAGTTTTTTGATTGGGTCAAACTCAACCTAATCCAAAATTCGTTAAGTTAGGTCAAGCTAGATAATTGACCTGAAAACAAAAAAGAAAATTGATCAAACTTAACCTATTTGCTTGAGGTTGAGTCCGGTTGAGTTTCTGGTTGGGTTAGACCCGACCCAACCCATGAACACCTATACTTGTAAACCTAGAGGTCACAAGTTTCTGGTTGAGTTTTCATGTCTAATGAAATATATATAAGTTTAGTTAAAGTATCACAGTTATTTGTTGTCTTTTTTCTTTGAACTAGTTTTTAAATTTAGTTTCAAGTATAATATCAATTCTAATAAAATTAATTAGCTAAAACATTTAATCCAATAATCTCTTCCCTTAAACTATCTCTATTGTCTCTTTCCTTAAACAATATTCTAGAGTTAATCCTAAAAAATATTCTTACATTACATACATATACGTACGTGCTTGCATGCATGCATACATACATACATATATATATAGCACTTTAGACATATTCACAAAAAATTGGCTTCACCAATTTTGTTTAAGATGCACTTATTTAATTACGAGTCTCGTATATTTTAATGAGAATGTAACTAAATGTGATTTTTTTTTTGATATTAATGCAGTATTTTTCAAGTCATATTACTAATCTCAATACTAATGCTTATCCCTATATTCCATCCCAACTTATCATTACTTTATGCAGCTGTGGTAGGAGAAGGGTTCATAGCAAAAGGCATAACCTTTGAGAATTCAGCAGGGCCAGAGAAACACCAAGCAGTGGCCTTAAGGAGCGGCGCGGACTACTCGGCCTTCTACCAATGCAGCTTCGTGGGGTACCAGGACACGCTCTACGTCCACTCCCTCCGCCAATTCTACCGCGAATGTGACATCTATGGCACAGTTGACTTCATATTTGGCAACGCCGCCGCTGTGTTCCAAAATTGCAACCTATACGCCCGCAAGCCGAACGAGAATCAAAAGAATTTGTTCACCGCGCAAGGACGAGAAGATCCAAACCAGAACACCGGAATATCGATCTTGAATTGCAAGGTTGCGGCGGCACGAGACCTGGTACCGTTCAAGTCATCATTCAAGAGCTACCTAGGGAGGCCTTGGAAATTGTATTCGAGGACAATTTACCTAAGATCTTACATGGAGGACCTAATTGACCCTAAAGGGTGGCTGGAATGGAACGAAACGTTTGCATTGGACACGTTGTACTATGGTGAGTATATGAATAGGGGACCAGGTTCAAACACAAGCGCTAGAGTCACTTGGCCAGGCTATAAGGTCATTAATAGCTCATCTGAGGCAAGCCAATTCACTGTGGGGCAATTTATACAGGGGAGTGACTGGTTGAACTCTACTGGGATTCCATTCTTTTACAATTTGAGTTGAGAATAAAAATTAATTTGTTGGGCATATTTTGGTTAATTAGGATAATTACTGTAACTCTCAAATTTCAGTAATATGTGGAACTTGTAAGGTCTAATTACGTGAGGTTCACATTATGAAACTGAAATTTGAAGAGAAATTCTTAAGTGTTTATAGCAAGATTCAAGAACAAATCTTGCTTTTTATTTATAATTTGACGTGAATTATTAGAATCATTTCCTATTTATTTTGGACATGATTATGTCGTGTTAAAAGAAAAATAGACATAATCATTTAAAATAGTTTCTACAAATTTTAATAGAGTTATCTATAAATATGTAAGATTATGTTCTGCATAAATATGATAGGAATCAAATTAACTTCTACTATTTTATTAAAAATGCGGCGAAAGCCACACAAAGTTGTAATGTCAGTGAAATTGAGCAAAAATGGTTTCTTACCAAAGGCGCACCTACTTTTGTGGTATCCAAAGGCTATGGTATAACAATGTCCTCCACTCAACTTATAACAGAGAAATTCAATATAGAAATATATTCTGTATATATTGGCATACCATATCAGAATATTGATGAAATGAATGAAAAAGGTTGGTTTGCATTCCATTGATCAGAATATTTATACAATGAAGCTTAGCTGTTAAGCATCTAACTAACTAACAACTTTACAGCTGTAATAAACAGTTACTACCAACTAAGAGCTAATTAATTAAGTTAAATATAACTGTAAATACATTTATAGGGTAATAGATATAAAAGGGTCAATATCAAAAACAAAAATCAGAAGAAAAAAAAACAAGTTTTTTTCCCTCTCTTCTTCTTGCTTAGATACTCTACAAAGTCTCACTTGGGCCACTTGGGCTTGTTACATATGATTGGTAGTCTTGGTAACTAACCCCACCAATACGCACTTGCAACTTAACAAATGTGCATTATGGAAATGAGTTGTGTGGAAGAGAAAATGCCCTTGCTATTCTAAAAGAAAAATTGAAAAAAGAAATAATGTGTTTAATACATCTCCAGTTTACATAATATATACTCCTATCTAATCTATGAGATATGAGGATGCAATAGTAGAAGGGACTTAGTAAGAATAAGGTAAAGTCGAATAGTAACGAGATCAAACTCAGGCCATGGGCTTCTTATGTTATACTATTGAAGCTATAACTGCGTAGACTTTGGTTTAGTCACTAACAAACATGATTTTTCGACTCGGGGTCATATCATTGAGCTTTACTTTGGATAGGACCGAGATAAACCTTATGAAAGTAGAATGCCTAACACGATTTGTCTTTCTTTTTTTTTTTTTTTTTTTGTCCACCCGGTTCCAAGGCTTCATTTAAACTAATCTGGGTCAACTTGGATCGCACACCTGGCTGTGGTGGGCAAGTCTCTTAGCAGGGATAATTGCGTATACAAGGTCTCGAACCCGAGCCCTACTTAAATGATACCAAGTCGCTTGCCACTCGAACCAACCACCTTTGGTTGCCTGACATGATTTGTGTATGCTTGTTTCCTCTCTTCCTTACTTGTTTTCTTTGTGCTACACTATTTTTGTTTTGTTAGTGAAAATAATGTCGGCCATGGGCCTTGGCAAGGCTCAGGTACAGGGGTTGGAATCAAATTGGACTATAACGCTCGATAATAGAGAATAAACTAAGTAATAATTATTTCGCTTAGTGTGATAATTACTCTCTTCATTTCTTTTTTATTTGTCCACATTTTCATAAATATTTGTCCATTTTTTAAATTTATACAACATTAACTAATTTTTTCTTATTATACCCCAAATAAATAAACACTTTCATGTTTATACACTATTATAAACTTTAACTATCTCCATTATCTCTCTATTAAATAAGGACAATTGTGTAAGTATTATCAGTTTTTCATTATTTTCATATTTTTCAACCATTTCTTTACACCAAAAAAAGGCTTTTCGCGACGGTTAGAAAAACACGTTGCGGCGGTACTGAACCACCTTCGGCTAGGCATATAGTGGTGGTTCAACACAACCATAGTAATGGGTGCCAAGTGCACTGAAAATTTACCAGCGCTTCATAACCGCCGCGAAGCTTTAAATTTCAATTTTTGTTTCATTTAGTGGCAGTTCTAAACAACCATTGAATTTATTATTTTAAAAATCCTGAAGAAAGATTACAGCAGTTTCTAATTGCCGCTATTTTCAGTGTTTTGAAATTAAGTATTCCTTTACCATCAGTTCATAACCGTGGGTAATTCATTTTTTTTATAATTTTGATTTTTTTTAATTATATTTTTTTCCTATCAAAAAAAAATTATACATATATTTTTTCAAATGCTTCAATGCTACAATAATTAATGTAATGCTGTAAACAAATTATTGTACAAGAAAAGATTCATAATATATTATCAAATGTCAAACATAAAATTTTAGAAAGATTCATAATATATACTCCAAATATAAAATGCCAAGTACTTTAGAAAGATCCATAATATTCTATAATAAAAGCAAAAATTACAAAATATGTATGTCTTAATTATCTTGCAAAAACATAAAATTTCAAGTTCCATAAACCTATGATTGAACTAACTAATAAACTTAATGTTGATGACAAAGTAAATGGTTTTCGATAATCCTTGGTCATCAGATTTATAACTAGCAGAAGAAGATGGTATTGCTGGTGTCGATGATTCAAAATCTATAACCTGAGATAATAAACACAACAAAACATTATAGATTGAGAGACCATAAATAAGATAAAAAATAAACGCAATTAATACTTTATGCTGGTTTTGATAAGGTAGAGTGAAAAACCTCGGCAATGTAGGAACATAATCTGATATTTGTTTCAATTAACTTTGGACAGCAGCCAACAGAGTTTCCTTCCCTAGATATGTTTCTCTTTCACTCTTTTTAGTGAGCAACATACATCTTATACCCTATCATTCAATATCATCTATATATCTACAGATACATTAAAACTCAAAATATCATCTATATATCTATATATACATCAAAAGGTTGTTTAGCATTATCATAAAGGTTTGCAATCTTCTGGTAGCAGGCAAGGGCATCACTTTCCACAAATAATAAACAAATCATCAGTTTCTATTTTTATCCGAGCTTAAATATCCAGTCCTTGTTGAAACCTTACATCAATAATAAAGACAAAATAACTAAGATTGACAGTTGGCTTTGAAAGATATTTCCATCTAAGCATGACACTAATGTCTATCGTGATCAATCTACGGGTATTAAGATTATATTTTAGCAAACTCTACATTGCTCTCAATAACAACTCATTCATAAGCTTTTATCAAATTTCTCTTAAAATTTGATTTAATTAAATAAAAAAAATCTCATTACAAGATCACAAAAGAAACACCATACTTTGTAACACAACCCTTTGATGGGTGAGAATCACAAGTTCAAGAATCAAACTATAATAGAAATCAATATGAAACATTCTACGAAGGAGCAATCCTCTGACACAACCAATAAACAAGATCTCTATGATAACCATTGAACTAACAATTTAAGTTTGGGACACATTCATCAATTATCTTTGGAAATAGCTTTTCAAGACATCAAAAGACAAGATAATGCATTAAGCTAGAGGTATCAAAAGACAAGAAATCCAAAACACTACACATTTTCAGAATGACTCCCTACGTCCGTAATAAAGGGTTGGGGCCTATGTCTCATTATATAACACAAGCACATGTTGACAACAAGAGGGTAACATGTTTAACTTATGAATTCAGCATTCAACCACTCCTACTCCTACTACTATTGTTGTTGCTGCTACTACCACTACTACTACTATTACTACTATTGCTACTGTTATTATTACTACTACTACTACTAATAATAAAAATAATAATAGACGACGTTGTATGATAATTGGAGTTACCCCATTGTTTTCGACGGTGGGAAAATCGAATGGCACTGTTTCACCAAAAAAGTGTGTGATGAAGTATTTCATCTGGGGCCTGCAACGTTGCATTCACTGCTTTATTCTCCTTCAACTCTGCCTCCAGTTGTGCAATCTTGGCTGACTCTTGGCGATGATTACATGATGACACTGACTCACCACAATGGCTAGAGGAAGATTTGACTATTTGAGAAGGGTGAAACTCCAAACCCCATACCCCGCACACAACTTGGATGCTCCTTTCCAAATAGCATAGCAAAGGCATCATCTGGAGCAGGACACTCGCTGTGATAATGACAAAATGTATAACCTTTTAGAAATTTTTTACAGATCAAGTGGTCATACGCCTCATCTCTTGTTTGCCATTTGTTAAAACCATATGAAGGACAAGGGCATATTATTTTACCACTAACCGAACGGTGCGGTAAAGCAAAATCAATAAACTCAAAACCCCTTTCCGATACTCACGAGAATTTCGTGGTTGTTGGATTCATGACTTATCCATAACAGTATAGTCTTTGATCTGGATTTTAACCATACACAAAATTTAATACCTCTTAAATCTTAACACACAATTGGGAAAAAAAAAAAATGTAAAAGCACAAATACCACAAAGAAGATAAGAAGCTGTAGCATATGCGATACGTATTTTTCTTTGAGGGACCAATTTGTTAAAATCACTTTTTTCCAAGAGACTAAAATATATATATAGTTTTACTCCATTTCCTTTTTCTTTATTATTATTGTTTATTTATTTTTTGTTAAGTCGAAATTACAGGTTTCCATTGTGCAACAGGAAGAAGCACTTTCAAGTGATAATTATTCATATTTCAGTAACACAACAATGAGAATTAAGACCATGGATTGTAAGAGGACTCAAATGACAAACTACACTACATGTATACTAAGCTTAGATCACAAGCAAAAAGCTATAATTTACGACTTTCAAGTTGATAGGGGTTACGATAAAAGAAATACATTTACAATTAAAACGCAAAAGAATTTACTATTACTGGGGTGAATCAGATCCTTTTATTAATTGAGAAAATTAAAGTGGACAAACAATGATATTGTACTTCACTAACCTTGGAAGCTCTAGAGATCTTGTTCCGCTTAGTCACCACTAATGTGCTCCGCAAAAATACCAAACCAACAACCTATATTTATAACAAAAAAATGAAGCTCCTGTACAGTTAGAATTCCCCAAAGTAACACAGAAAAGCTAACTCTCAGATGTGGTCAGCTCAAAACTTTACCAGAACTTGTGTTAGCTCAAATATCATGGCTTGACACAAATCATATTTTCCTATATAAGATGCAGCAGGTTGTTTAAATCCCCTCTGGATAATGAACAAAACTACATTCACGGTTCCTTTTCCTTATCAGTGTTGCTGTCATTATGTTATATACGCACACACACACATTATCCCCTATAGCTTTCCATGCATAAAATTGGCATATTATGCTTTGCCTGATTTAAGTAACATGAGCTCAAACACTCACAGTCCAGTACCTATCTGAAGCAATTACCACAACTGAGTTTAAACCCTAAACCCTAAACCCTAAATCTGGATTTAGCTCATAGTACCTTGGCAAATATCATAGGTGCCTAGATACATTTTATTTTCAATTCCGATGTCATTCACAACAAATTTCTCAAGTTGCAGATAGTATAGTAGTAGGCAAGAAAATGCAATATAATAATGTAATAATACAAGAGGCTTGAAATCACACTGCACATGAACTTGGGGTGTTTGATCAAACTGAAACTTTCAGCAATCAATTTTTATTGATGAAAACTTGAGCATAAATTTGTAATGTTTAAAGAGACTTAAGTGCTGAAATTGTATTAAACTATTAGCCTTTGATGGAAATAAACAGGCAATACAAAAATAAACATTTCCATTAAATCATTTAGATACGGAAAGTGTTGCTGCTGAATACATTAACCTCTTGTGTGCTCAATGTTTTCAGCACTTTTTCATTCTTGACTATATCAAACACCACCACTAAATCAATTTAGTGCTAAATCTATTTTGTTTCATTAAATAGGGTACATAGTCGATTGTACTTTAGTCAAAAGAAGGGATTTCAAGGTAAGGAACCCCACTTATATTATTTAACAGTTGAGTCATGAACATGAAACCATGAATATCACTTACATTATGAAATGGTGAATCCTGACCATGTAACAAGAATGAATTGTAACAAGATGCAACAATGGTTACTACATATACTTTTTTTTATCAAGGTCTTGGTCATTTTCTCACCAAAACGACACAGCAAAGATTTTCTAGTCTCACTCCGCTGTCATTCACTGCCCCAAACTATGATATTATGCTTCTACTCACTTTGATATGGTCTCTAACTCTGTAATCACTACCATATCCTACAACAGAATAAAAATTGATCCAGAAGTTCACTCCTTAAGAGGGAAGCCTTATGAGGGCTTTTGGGGTGTAGAAGTTTTCGCATGGGACACATTGCACATACCTCAGTTTTCATTGTTGTGATCAAACACTGAGATGGCACTTAGTATAGCATGAACCAAAGCATATCTGGTTGCTTTACACTGCATATTTCTATTCCTCATTGTTAGTTAAAAATATTAGTTTTTGCAATCCAACAATTCTTTCTCATCCAAATCAACCTTCATTCCAAAATGATATTTGACAAAAATTTAAATTAGAATATGGTGGTTTAGCATTTCAACTGCCACTGAATATATTGAAGAGTACTAGCATACCTAAGTGAATTCATTCACAACTGCAATGAGTGTCCTGCCTCAGAGAATCATATTCATAGGTAAGATTCTTATTTTGCACCCAAGAAACCTATACCTACAAAGTTCAGCTATCCATATCTAATTCATCTTCATTGAATTAAATCAAGTGATGAACCTTGTGCATGTAGAATTGGAACTTATAAATCAAGTGTATAGTCTGTACTAAAAAGGTGCTTATAGAATTCAAATTGAGGAGCAGACAGAGAACAAAAACAACTTTCTAAAAAAACTATAAATGCACAACAGGGGAGGATTGAAAAAACTTATCATTCTTATCGCTTCTAATTTTATGTTGGTGAGGAGTACTAATATTTGATAAGAACTTACAACAAGGTTGCGTGCACGCTGGGCGCGGGCGCACACACATATATATATAAGACCTACTCAGACTAAAAGGCTAGCTCCAAAAGGATTATTCTGATGTTCTGAACTACTAAGTATAGGATATCAATATTTTGTGTCATAATGGAACCAGAATTGAACCTTTGAATTAATCAAAATCTAAAACAAGCAAAGGATTAGACAATAAAGAAAATCAAAATATAGAATTGGGGAAAATTAGAAGGAACCTTTGAAGCTCTGGACCTTAATCCGCATCCCCAACCACAAGCGTTATCACCGCGTGACGATGCGACACCCACGGCGGATGCCGGCAACTACGTTGCTGAGCAGGTCATGAGAGAGAGTGGGTATCATGGATTATTGTGGGTTTTGGAGACCCACAAGGCAGATTCAAGAGGGAAAGAGTGACGATGGAGACTCGTGGATTCTCGTGGGTATTGGAGTCTCGTGAATTTTGTTTGAGAGGATTCAAAGAGGGAAAGAGAGGATATTCATTCGCGGGTCCCTTTCTTGTCCGCGCAAAATTTTGGGTAAATTTTAAACTGCTGCCGACAATCAACAACCGCCTGGTACTTTCTCTTTGCGGCGGTTAGCTTCAACAGCCACAAAATTCGAATAACCAATCAAACGGCGTCATGAACCGCCACAATTTGCAAACGGTCGTTATACGCAATTTCCATTACTTTAGTGGCGGTTAATAAGACAGCCAAATAACCGCCACTAATTACCACTTTTTTTTTGTCATATTCCTTTAATTCTCGCGCACAACACATAGTAGATAAAAAAAGGAGTAGTATTATTTTTTGTCTAATTATAAACGATCCTTTAATTAGGATTTAGAGTTAATGTCTTCCTTTCAATTTCAATTCTTAAGTAGACACAAAATATGACCTGCAATCCTCGAGGAGATGTTGGCTTACTTTGCCTGAGCAAAACCCATATGGGGTCAAATTTAAAATTGAGTTGGGGACTTGATTCTCAAATTGCATGAACCACAAAAAGTTAGATTGTAACACTAAATAATGATCAACAAGTTTAAGTAATAAAAGTTGTGTCTTAACTAATAGTTTTAAATTTTTGACCTAATAATAAGTACGGGAATACTTAAAAATTAAGTAGCACCTATAATATTTTTATTATAATTAAAAAAATACTTACATGCTCTTAAATTATATTTTTAATATATATTTTAAAAGTATTATCAGTCATTAATATTTTATTTTTTATATAATTTTTACATAGTAAAAATAAAAGTTAATCATTAATAATATTCTTAAAACATGGATTAAATATGTTTAAAAAACAAGGAGGAAATTAATTTAGAGGCTCAATTGTCACACTATTACAAGTTCAGTTCAGATCAAGGCACCCTCATGATCAAGGAGGGTTGTATTTTCCCTTGTTCCAAGCCAATGAGAGAAAACGTGGTGTCAGCTTTTTCGTTGAAGTATCTCTGAAACACTGATCAAAAGAGTGAAAAATAGGATTCGAAGAAAGAAAAAAATGGGCAATGAAATGAAATGCACACTGTTTGCATGTGGAAAGACAACAGGAGCACATGGTGGTGTTCCAATATATGTCAAATCCGTGCAATTCGCTTTCTCACTAATAATGTTTGACATTTATTGAAGAAATTATTTTGTATGGATAAATCATGAAATTGAGATACTGTCACTTACTTCTTGGCCTTCTCAATTTTACTGTGAGTGTGTTTGAAATCTAACTTAAATTTGATATATTGTTAGCATAATCATATCTATTAACTCAAAAGATTTGATGATAAAATGAAACAGTAAAATTATTTTATGATTAATTTCTGTAAAATATGAGGTGCTAAAGTTAAGTTTGAAAATAAAAATCGAGTAAAACTTTAGTTTAGTTTTTAAAAAATATAGCAGTCATTTTATTTAATTTTTTTAAAAACTTATCATCATATTAGCCTTTCAATGATTATAAATGCTATCATATTAATTCTCTTATTAGTTATAATGAAAAAATCTACTAATAAAAAATAATGCAGCATGGATTTTCTTGTGTTTCTTAGTGAGTAATCTAAACCATGTAATTCATTACCCGTTTTTGGGTTGCTTTTGCCAATAAAATCATACAAACTACTTAACCAAAAAGAAAAAATAATGCAACACAATAAAAAGTGATGTGTACGATTAACTTAACATTTGTACCAATAATAGTAAAATATTAATTTATGATCATATTTTTAAATGATAGTCTTTCAAACAAATTAAATGTTGACTTCAAGATAAGATGTAGAACTTTGATTAGTTTAAAATGTTATCATTTGAAAGTATTAACATAAATTAAAATTTTACTATTAATATAGATGTTGAATTAATCGTACACACCACTTTTAATTTTATGGACTTTTTTTATTATGGCTAATAAAAAGACTAATTTAGTGACATTTTTCATTGATGGACTAATTTAATGACAATTTTTTTTAAAGAACTAATAGGGTTATGGCTGTATTTTCTTGGAGGAAAATAAAAGAGTTTTACTATAAAAAAAAAATTCTATATTTCTCGTTTTAGTGTACTATCGACAACAAGCAAGAGGAATGGCAAAAAGAGAAAAAGATTCATCCTTCCCAGCCAATTGTTTTTGCTTTACAACTTCATACAAACTTTCATCTTTTTTTTCTTTTTGGTTTCTATTAATCAACTCAAGTGACTCAAATTAACTTATAATACTTGAAATTATTATCCATGTATGAATTTTAATACAATTATTAATGAAAATTATATATATATATATATATATATATATATATATATATCTAACAAGTGCTATAGAAATTAACCTCTAGTCAATAATATGACATTAGTTTTCTTCTCTCGGTTGAGTTTCATATAGAGTACACTTCCCAAGAACCATTTTTCTCTTGTGCTGCTCCTTCATCTTTGTATCTTTTTTTTTCTTTATTATTCACTTCATATTTGTATCTATGACTGTGTATTGGTCCATCTTGTGCCAACGTGCTGCTTTACTAGCCCTTCTTCTACAATAAAACAGTAATTTAAGAACAAATTAAATTATACCGGTCCCAACCAAATAATGCTGTATGGCATATGCGATACACAGCACCCCAATCATTTATAAGAGAATAATAATGGTGGAAAGTTATTCTTCTCCACATGCCGAGACACTCTTTTTCATTTTGTTAGCACAACATTTATGTATTGCATTATATTTTATATAGTAATATTTATTTTGTGCACTGAATTTTAGTGTTATACTTCTAACGAGGTTTGAAAGATTTTGCTTCTTATCAAACGCTTGGAATATGATGTATACATTAAATTGAGTTAGTCCTCATTTTCATCTTTAAAATTATGAGTCAAAATTTAAATAATGAGATTATTATAACAGTTCTCTTCTCAAGCCCAAAATACACATCAGCCCCACATCACCAATATGAATCCACAAGGCCCAAATCTATCTCACTGCAAGACCAATACTACAAGAGAGGACTATCTAAACCTACCTTCTAGAAGCATCAGTACAACAGCTCCCACTATCCTTCCTGCCCTCACCATTTTTTTGTTCAATTTCTTTGCCCACAAGAATCAGTGCACCAATCTCATGTGGTCACGATTCTTTTCCCTTTCGGTAGTCCTTATTTTGTGTGTATAAACCACATCCAGGGGTGCAATGAATATGAGGAATTTTTCTGATCATTATCAGCATGTTTCTCTCTGTTTCTTTATTTTTCTAATAATTATAATCTCCAAAATGGGAAGTTGTGACTCAAGTTAATACTTTAATTTATTATCTTTAGTCTGTCATGCAAACGAAACATTAATTCTAAGTGTTTTTTTTTTTCTTGAAAATGAAACACGACATTGTTTAATGTGACAAATTAATAAAAATGTGACGTCACATATAACTAAATGACTAACATAACCTACAAATTACAATTTACTAATTAAAAAGTTAATTTTAAAATTTCAAACAATAAAGTGACACTAACTTATAGTTGAAGGACCAAAACAACTGTTAACTTCAAGTGCATCCTCTACATCTACGTATTTGTATAGTAACAAACTATTTGTATCTTCGAACAAAACAAATTAAAAGAAACACCAAAACTTGTTAAGCGAGAAATTACTTTTTATTTATTTATTGGAAATTGACAATTTAGTCTACAAATTAGGAATGTTGTACTCGTCAAAAGAAAAACATGTGGTAACAATGTATCCAAAAATTCATTCCCTAATTAGAAACTCAGGTAACAATGTATCCACCCCAAAAGAATTATGTAACAAAGCAACAATTGCCAAATCTCACTTTCAACTCATTATTTATGCTCTAGTCCCATTCAACTTGAGACAATTTCATTTTTATTGAAAACAACTAAAGAACGAGAAATACGGTTTGAAATGCATGATTGTAATTTAATATAACGGCAATTATTCCATGTGATAAGAACTTGGAAGGGTGAAGTTGCTTTAGCTTATCCATAGTTCAATGAGTGTGTGCATGTGAGGGCCTTCATCATGGACCATACTTTAGGTAGTTAGTCTTTGAACTTTGAAGGGTCAGTGTCTTCTCCATGCTTATTAGTATTAATAATAATAATAATAATAATAATAATAATAATAATAATATTTTATAAATAGGTTAGCTCACCAAGTTTAATAGACTATTTTTCATAACCCGTAAACCTAGCTTTTTCATAAATAACTCTGTCACCCTTTGAAGGACTAACTTCTAAATGTAGTATAATTGTATAAATATAGGACCTAAGCCAAATTTTTGTTAGTCTAAAGACCAAAACCAAAATCTAGAACACTGTAAGAATAAAAAAAGTTGGTTTTAACCGAGATGTATGGGTTAAGAATTTTAAAGTGAGTTTTTCTTTAAAATTATAAAATGAGGGATCTTCTAATTATTTGATCAACAAAGTATATAGTGTGTAATTTTCATTAAATATTCTAGTAGTGGAGAGTCACTTACTTTTAAAAGAAACCTACTTTAAAGGATTTAAATCTAAAATTATAACACTTCCATATGTATACCAGCTTTTGGATTTGGCATCAACAACTCGTTATTGCACTCCAAGGTAGAGTACTGCCTTAACAAAAACCATGTTCCATGAATTAGTCTCAGAACAATCACTACGAAGATATAGTTTGGTCACGAAAAATTAATGAATACTAATCTTCATAAGGAAAATCAATTATGACATAGAAGAAGTAGTTGTCCTTAAATGCATCTAACAACAACTTCTCTTTATTAATTTGTGTTCTGTTTTTCTCTGCGCAGCGAGCTAAGTAATTTCCCAACAAAACCTTTTATACATGGGGGGTAGTAATTGAAGGAAAATGGAAAGCATGAAAAAGCCATAATAATCCTTAATTGTATGAGTAGGAACGTGGATCTAATTATTGTTGTTGTATTGTAACGAAGCAGGACGTTACCCAAAAGCAGCATTTTTTGCTTTATAAATAATCAAAAAATTGGAACAAGGAGAGAACAGAAACACACACTGTCTTTCAGTAGTGGCAGTTTTTTTGTTGTCACAGAAATGAGTTTCTTTGTTTCCTTCACTAATGTGCTTTCTTTGCTCTCTCTTTTCACTAGTGTTCTTCTTCTTCTTCCACATTGTGATGCTTTCCCTTACCATTACAATGGCCACCCTTTGCACCATTATCACCACCACCCTCGTTTTGCAACTCAAAATTACAGAGATGCCCTCACCAAATCTATACTGTTCTTTGAAGGGCAGAGGTCAGGGAGGCTCCCTTCTAATCAGAGAATGTCTTGGAGGAGGGATTCTGGTCTCCGTGATGGCTCAGCCATGCATGTATGAACATATCATAACATGGCATGACCTTCAGCTGTTTGAAACACATTTCTTGTGTCAAAATTTCAAAAGACGTTGTCATGTATAAGATTTTACCATTAATTAGGTGCGAAATAGTGCCTAATCAATGGTGAAATCATTTTATACATGACATTGTCATGTAAAATTGAGTTTTCACCATTTATCTGGAGGTGGAATTTGATCATTTCACCGTTGATCAAGAAGTGGGGTCTAATCAATGGTGAAATCATTTTGTAAATGACATTGTCGCGTGAAATTTAGTTTTTAACGTCAATCAAGAAGTGGAGTTTGATTAGCGGTGAAATCATTTTGTACATGGCATTGACAAGTGAAATTTTAACACGAGAGAATCCACTCCCCAGTTACAATGAAGTTTGTGTTTTTCGGATTGTTTGAGGTTTTTGCTTATTTGGGAATGTGGAACATACAATGCAGGTTGATTTGGTTGGAGGATACTATGATGCTGGGGACAATGTGAAGTTTGGTTTTCCAATGGCATTCACCACCACCATGCTTTCATGGAGTGTTCTTGAGTTCGGTGGACTTATGAGAGGCGAGTTGCAGAATGCGAGAGAGGCAATTCGATGGGGCACCGATTATCTTCTCAAAGCTACTGCATACCCAAACACCATTTTTGTTCAGGTTAGTCACTTTACTCTTCTTTTTCTCTTCCAAATTAGTCCTTTTTTTCTTTTCTATTCTTATTGGTATGAACATTGGTTTTTTTTTTTTTTTTTTTTTTTTTAAGGTTGGTGATGCTAAGAAGGACCATGCTTGTTGGGAGAGGCCTGAGGACATGGATACACCAAGAAGTGTGTTTAAGATTGATGCAAACAACCCTGGTTCAGAAGTGGCTGCTGAGACTGCTGCAGCTCTTGCAGCTGCTTCTCTTGTTTTCAGAAGAAGTGACCCCACATACTCCAAGATTTTGGTCAGGAGGGCTATCAGGGTAAATAAGCACTTAATTCGATTCAAAAGGGTAAAAGAAAAATATAATTTTTCACGGAGGAAATTTCTGTAAGGTTTTAAATTGCTGTTGTGGTCACAACTGCAATTAGAAAAAAAAAATTGGTGGAAAATGTGTCAGATGTGGCCACAATTGCTACTGAGGGGTCTGTTCGGTTTCTATTTCCTATTTTTTAGGATTTTGTAAAGAAAATAGTTTAAAAAAATAGAAAATAAAAACGAAACACATGATTTTTTTTTTGTTTCCACCATTTTTTTTACAAAATCTTGAAAAAACAATAAACAAACCGAACACAAGAAATGGAAACACAAACCAAACAGACGCTTCTGCATGGACAATCTGAGATTGTGTGTGTTTCATCTGCTTAATAGGTCTTCCAGTTTGCTGATAAATATAGGGGATCTTATAGCAATGCATTGAGGCCCTATGTGTGCCCCTTTTACTGCTCTTACTCTGGCTATCAGGTAAAGTTTCAAATTGCATTTGTTCAATGTGCAAAAATTGTTGTTTCAGTTAGTGAGAAGCATACTCAAAATTTTCTTTTTCCATAATAATATGATAGGATGAGCTGTTGTGGGGTGCTGCTTGGCTGCACAAGGCCACCAAGAATCCAATGTACCTAAACTACATTCAAGTTAATGGGCAGATCCTTGGTGCTGCAGAGTATGACAACACCTTTGGGTGGGATAACAAGCATGCTGGAGCAAGGATACTTCTTTCCAAGGTTCAAATTTGAGAAATTCTTAGTTAGACAAAGTTCAACGCATCACTCTTGGTCGCTCCTAATAAAAGTGGACCCCACTTGGTAGAATGAAGAGATATTTGGTGGGACATAAGACTCAGTGTGTCTAAGAGTGATGTGTTGGATTATGTCCAACAAAGAATTTCTCATTCTAATTCTACCCTCATTTAGTAACATCGTTTCTCGTAAACCATTGAATTAGTCTCGCAAGTTAGAAATTGACTTCAAATTCATTCATGAAGTTTTGATACTCTGTCAAGGTACTTAAAGTTGACAAAAGTTGATTAAATTAGTATCTCATTAAAGATTAACTTGACTGTTATTTGCCAATATCAGGAACTAGACAAACTTTTGTCAATTTTAGAGACCTTGAGAAAGTTTTAAAACTTTGGCAATGAATTTGAAGTCGGTTATCGGCTTTAGCGATTAGTTTACTTATTATTAATAACAATAGTGGTTTTAATCTTACTTTTTTGTACTCCTTGATTTTAGGAATTTCTTGTCCAAAAGGTACAATCCCTCCATGACTACAAGGGCCATGCGGACAACTTTGTTTGTTCCTTAATTCCAGGGGCATCTTTCTCTTCTTCCCAATATACCCCTGGTGAGGTCCCTGTCCCTTTGTTTCCCTTTTTCTTAACCCTACCTCTACCTGTTTCAAACTTTCTGGTCCAATATGTAACAAGTATATCTTTAAATTTGTCCATGGTGTTATCAGTATCGGTCAAGTTCATTATCATGTTATAAAAATTATCATATTAGTCCTTTAAGTTGTCAAAAGTCAGTCAAATTAGTCTCTTCCGAAGATTAACTTGACCGATACTGACAATTTTAGAAACGGATTTGAAACTTTACTCGGTTTGTAACAGTTACTTAAACAGTTTTCTTAACTACACAGGTGGGCTTCTGTTCAAGATGAGTGATGGCAACATGCAGTATGTGACATCAACTTCCTTCTTGCTGTTGACATATGCCAAATACTTGACCCAATCTCATATGGTTGTGAACTGTGGTGGAACCACAGTAACACCAAAGAGGCTCAGGACAATAGCCAAGAAACAGGTAGCAGAAGAAAAAAAAAGAGACCTTGCATTATAACACATTACTATGTTCATTATGCTTTAACTAAATGAAACGTGTTTTCTTTCTTATTAATGAAACATGACCAACCAATCTTTGGTTAATTTAGATGGTTCAACATTTTGTTCTCTTGAACAAAGTCATGACTGAGTCAAGTAGATAAAAAAAAATGATTGTATTGAGAGTTTTATCGCTATGGTGAGCTAACTTGCCTATAGTCGAATTAGTTGAAGCCTAGTAAACTTTAAATAATAGTGGTTAGACAAAAAAGATGATTAGTGACTAATGTATATTATATGATAGGATGATTATAGATGGAAATGGACACCAACGTTTACATGATTCAAATTGTTTGACCCTGACTTTAGTCTCAAGTTTTAGTCTCGTGCAAAAAAAAAAAAAAAAATAGTGTTAAGAGAACTTTATCAATATAGGAGGCTAACTCAACTCAAACCAAATTATATTAATTGCTTGATCAAATGGCAATGGATTATCACTATGTGATGATTATTCACATGATGCGGTGATTAACATACATGTGGTAATTTGTGTAAAAATGATGACTGAATGGCAAAACTTGGTTCATTGGTTGTTTAATTGAACTTTATTTATTTATTTTTGGTTTTTCAGGTGGATTATTTGTTAGGCGACAATCCCTTGAGGATGTCCTACATGGTGGGGTATGGTCCAAGGTACCCAAAAAGGATCCACCATAGGGGCTCATCTCTTCCCTCTATTGCTATCCACCCCGGGAGGATCCAATGTTTAGCAGGGTTCACTGTCATGAACTCCCAGTCCCCCAATCCCAACATTCTAGTCGGTGCTGTTGTTGGTGGACCAGACCTTCATGACAGATTTCCTGATGAACGATCAGATTACGAGCAATCAGAGCCCGCTACTTACATCAATGCACCGCTTGTAGGAGCACTTGCTTACCTTGCACACTCATTTGGTCAACTGTAATTGGGGTATCTTATGTTATAGTAATTATCACTGATTTGGGGTTTAGATAGTTGTGTTTCTCAGAAGTGCACACTTATTTTGGACACCCATTAAGGCATATTGTTTAATAGTTTGACATATTGATGTGAGAGTAGCTTGGTGCAAGTAATGGCAAGTTTGTGTGGTAATGGCTCTAATTGGCCATTGTGGGGGTGATTATATATGTATGTTAAATAGTGTATGATTTGGTAAACTAGTATAACATATGTGCAGTGGTGGTGTTTATGTGGTCAAAGAACTTAAAACCACGTAATGACTATAGATGGTTATTCTAGAGCACTACCATCTAGTTTGGGTTTAAGTGGACCTAACTAATTTGCTTCGAGTCAATTCAGCCTCAAGCTCATTTTGTTTAACGAAAACAAGTGTTAAATTACTTAAACCAACCAACCATTGGTGAGTAGTATTTGATTCTACATTAGTTATTTGCTCTAACAATTTTCATCATACTTGGGGGGGAAAATGGATTAAGCAAAGGTTGGAAGAGGGGCATGGTTGAAGTAAAGAAAGTTTTGACAGAGGATCTTTTCTTGGAAGCTTGGAAAATAATCCATTGTTTTACACCAGCCTAATAAATTTGACTCCATATTACTATCTTCACAACGTGGAAAACCAGTGTTTGCTTCTTTCAAGTGAAAGTGATGGAGAGAGAAGATTTTGGGAGACATGCAAAAGCAAGGACTACAGAGTTTCTTTAGGTCAAGACTCTGCCACAAAAGTAGTACTACAACTAATTTTCTATAAGGAGGGAAACTTCCCCAAAAATGAAATAAGGGGAAACACAAAAAAAACAACAAAAGGAAAAAAGATAGTGAACTGCATTCATGAATTAATCAGCATCCTAAACACTAAACCAAACAAAATAATTTCTTTTTCATTGGTCTTAATCATTGTACCCTAAACCCTAAACCAAACACATCCAAATATTATCCATTGCATAACAACAGAACTAGGTCTTCACTTAAGTTCATGCAGCAACATCAAATATAATAAACTGACAAAAGATTCATGTTATTAGGTATTCACCACCCCCATTTGAACAACCATATTCTTATGATTAATGCCAGTTCCTCATAGCCAAAAATTGGAGACTAAGCATTTACTCAGCAGTGGAAATGCTATTACTCAGCTGAAAGCACTATCTCCACTTTGTCTACTAATGGCTTAATGACAAAAATCCTTTCACATGTGCAAACAAGTAATCAAAATTCTTTTAATACCCCGGAAAAATACTGATACTACGTGTGAAATCTTGATTGATGTCTATAATATGGAAAGAAAGAAAATAAGGCAAGACCATGGTGACAACAAAATTTCTATAATTGAATGGAGTAAGATTCATGCATGTCCGAAAGATAGGTTCAAAGCTAGGGAAAACCATGCTGTTTATTTTCCAAACATCAAGTTTTATTCTCGGAGGTTTGAGGGTCATTATAATGGCGATCTCTGGACACTATTTTGAGCAATAAAATTTGCACCGGACTTGTAAAAAAAAGTTTTATCTTGGTGTGCTGCTTACATCGGCTAGGGTACACTATTTGAATACAATTTTTTTTTTTGGGGAAAAAAACTTGCTACAAATTGGTAGAATGAAAAAAAAAAAAAAAAATTACTCAACAGGAACAATTTTTTTTTTTAAAAAAAACAATTGCTTGGGATTAGAATTGCAACTTTTACAGGTTACATGCCCTTGTAAGAAACCAAAAAGGAAAAGAAATAAAATTGTTCATTCCAAACTACCACAAAGCACTCATTAACTATGCACCTTAAAGCATTTCAAGTTTGGGAACAACTGAAGCAAATCTTCACGGCTTCGCTTCTGTAAATGAGTTAAACAATCTATTAGAAAAAAACTGGTTAACACTTGCAATCTTTCACATGTATAGAGACCAAGTAGGAATTTACCTTGATGCCAATACATCCATTCACATCAAGGGTCGTAATTTTGTCAGAACAGGACTTCGAGAGTTCCTCCAGACATTTATCAGTCACGCCAGTTATTCCAAACAAGCTGCAAACATTTCATTTCAACACATAATCAAGATAAGTGACTTTAAGATAAAAAATTAACACAAAGAAGCTCACTTCATGCTGGTGCTGGAGCAAGGTTATGTATCTAAATACATATGACACTGCATTACTTCATGCAATGATTTAAAACCAACTACAGTAAAGTCTTTGCTATGGTCATATTGCACAAGTCTCATCTTGGCTCAATAACATCAAGGGTGAATTAGACTAATCGCCTTTGAGATTGGGTGATATTACACACAAAACCCTCTCTTTGTCATGCATACACTGATCTCCCTACAATGGTACTTAGTGTCACTGTTGACATGGGGTGTTCAATATTATATTCTACGAATATAAGGGTATCAAGAGTAATATCACTAAAACCTAGGGGGGTTAGTGTATATTTTTGCAAATCATGAAGTTTGTGTGTAATACTAGTAAGTAGTATCATCTAATCTCAAGGGAAGTTGGTGTAATTTACTCTAACATTAAACAAGTGATTGAGCCAGGTCTAGTAAGTATAGACAGGGCAGCTCCCTCAATACTGATGCATGCTAAACAAGTATCGCGTGCTTGGTGCTCAGCTAATCTGATACCCCACCCAGTAGGTCTTGAAAGTTGAAACCAGCTACACATAAGATATTATACAAAAATGGGAGCATTCTAGAAAATGAAAGCCATGTACTAGAATAGCGTCCAAACTAGTAAAGGGTGTAGCATAAGGGTTATTCAAATACTCCTCACCAAAACAAAAAGATGAACGTTCAAATTCTACCACACATCTTGAGAAACACATATATTTGTAATATGATTTGGCCAACAAGATAATTCCTGGAGTGAAGAGTACACCAACCAATACCATATTGTCAAGCTTCTCAATTGACATACCTTAAAAATTCAAGAGAGGTACAGCCCTGCGCAATGGATATGACCCCCTCATCGGTCACACGTACACACCTATCATGTAAAATGAGATGAAGCCCCTTTACTTTCATATAATGAGAAAGCCATAGTTACTAACGTTGACACTTCATTTACCATGTCAGATTGAGAGATGCAAGGTTCTTGCATTTAGAAATACAAGAAAGTCCTTCATCCGAAAGATTCTGCAAGCCAAAGTTTGTATGTTATTAGCAGTCTGCATTATATATGGCTCTGCAGAGAAGTCCTACGAAAACCAAAGATTTTACCTGCGCACCGCAGAGATCCAAAAACTTGAGATGAACCAGAAGGCTTATTTTCTTGTAAGCTCCATCTGTGAAACTGAATAGTACTGCTGTGAATTAATCCAATTCTAGGGAAAGACAACTTGAACTTAAATACGAGTTTCGATGCCAACCTCGACAGTGCATAGAGATTCAAACTCTGAAGAGATAGGCATTTGTGCAATAACTGCTTCAACCCATCATCCGTTAACTTGACACACCTATAAACCAAATTATGAGATATAAAGTACAAGACGAGAAGTATAATTCACCCCAATGTTCATTTGGCCAAAAACAAATATGCATCCTGAACAGATCTACAAACAAACATCTTTGATTCCCCCCAATTACAACAGTCATCAAGCATGCCAAACAAACATTTTCAGACTGCTATGCAGAAACGTAAGAGAAGACGTCAACAAATGTCAATACAATCCACAACTTCAATATTGATCTTTGTAATCCTTTAGTGAGCTAGTTCTCTGTTACACACCCTCCTGAGGCTCTTGATGCGGATCCAGCTAAAACAGGAAAGGAAATCCTTCCTTTTCCATTATTTTATTCTAGAAGATTAAGTAGAATAAGGAAGGAATAAATCTGTTAAGATATGGCAACAGATTAGGAGCTGATTTGCTAATCAAATCAGATAGGAATTAATTTAGGAGATAAAATAGGAAATAAAATAGCCACCTGATTTCTCTCCTGCAATATAAGAGGAGCCTAGGGAGCCAGGGCAGTTTTTTATCCGAGAATTTGATTAGGAACTAGGAGGTCCAAGGGAGCCTTTATTCCCAGGAATTGTTTTCTTTATTATCAGCATTCTATTTTGTATCAATTCAACCCGGAAATTCCCCTCTGGAATTTCTGGTGCCATTAATAGAATTTAGCAAGCATTCCAATTAATTGTTCCATAGATACCAGTTGTTACA